>CATLJY010000428.1:0-32398 GCA_949987705.1 Thereva unica | reverse complement strand
CAATATAAACTTCTTTCCTACTTCACTAATCAAGATCGACTAACTACAAAAAAAGTTATTTTCATATCAAAATTTTTGCTTTTCTAACTTCAGTCGCTTCACTTGTTCTCTTGACGATAAACCGTTAATTTTTCCGTTGATTGATTGATTTGTGTGTGCATTATCCTACACTCGGCCGTCCTGACTTTCATCTGACCCAGATGAACTTTCTTCCTCCAACGTCGACCAAAACTTCATGCCATCAGCTGCAGCACTAGTTATGTTCGGTCCTTCATGCTGTCCCACTTTCCTTACATCGTACCTATCCTTTCCTTTAACTTTGACGATCACATAAGGGCCCAAAAATTTCGGGTAAAGCTTGGACCCCGGTAGGAATTGGGTTCGTTTGATGGCCACCAAATCGTGAACGTTGTACTTGGTCGCTGGTTTCCTCTTCCTCAAGCTGTATCTCCTGTTTTCTTTTTGAACCTTCTCAATTTGTTTCTTTGCCTCTTGTCTCATATCATCTCGGCTGTGCTCAAATTCAAGACGAAGCTGTTCCTTCAAAACCTCGTTCAGATCCCAATCTTCCGGCCTTCGCATCTTTGTCCCAATTAACAGCTCGAACGGAGTCCGACCCGTAGCTCTACTAGTTGTTGAATTAAGTAGCCTTTGCAAACGTGGAACATGTTTGTACCACTTCTGGGGGTCGTCAATAGATAGTTTTGATAGAACCGAGATGATCGTTTGGTTTAGGCGCTCCACTTGTCCATTCCCCCGCGGTACTCCTGTCGTGATGAGTACTTGTAGAATTTTCCTCTCTTCGCAGTAGGTGCGGAATATGTTAGAGATGAACGCAGCTCCTCTATCCGATATTATACGATGGGGATCACCGAACACCTCACTTTGTAGTTGTAGTTTCTTCAGAACTTCCTCAGCCGTGGTATCTTTTGTAGGGTAAATCCAACAAAACTTCGTAAAACCGTCAATCACGACGAAAAGATATTTGTAACTCTTTGCGGTTGAAGCTAAAGGACCCAAATGATCAACATGGTAGGTATGGAGTGGGACGTCAAACTTTTCGATTGGATTCAGAAGACCTTCTTGTTTACCGCGCTTACGGGACGCTAAAATGCAGGGTATGCAGTTTGAAATAACGGATTCAATTTTTTTCCTAGCATTTGACATATAATATTCCTGACGATATAATGCTTCAACCTTTTGAGCGTTGAAGTGACCCTGTTCGTGTATATTTCGTAGAATTTGTTTTTGCATGGTTCCTGGCACGACTAGCAGATAATTTCCGTCAACGAATTTGTAGAGGATTTCGTTTCTTAACATGAAGTCTTTGTAACTACCTTTTTCTAACAGCTTTCTAACGAGTTGACATTTTTCGTCTTCTGCTTGGCTCCTTTTGATCGTCTCTAGGACTTCACATCCGATAGTATATACTGATGGGTAGCGACTTAAGGCGTCCACGTGTCGCATGGCTGTTCCCGACTTGTGAAATACTGTACAGTCAAACTCCTCTAAAATTAGGGCCCACCTGGCGACGCGGCTGCTTAATTCCTTCTTCTTCATCGTTAATTGAAACGCCTTGCAGTCGGTATATATTTTGAATTTGAGGCCTAGGAGGTAAGTGCGCAGTTTTTTTAGAGATTTGATTATGGCCAAAACTTCCAGTTCATAGCTCGAGTAGTTTTGCTCGGCTTGCGTAGTCTTAAAACTCAGATAAAATATAGGATGGAACTTATTATCTTCATCATCTTTCTGTAATAATACAGCTCCGTAGCCAACACGACTTGCGTCGGTATGTAATTCGGTCTCCGCGGCTGGATTAAAGAGTTTGAGTACTGGATCTGAGCATAGAATATCTTTAAGCTGATTGAAGGCCTCTTCCTGCTGAATGCCAAATGAAAAAACGGAATCCTTTTTAAGTAAATTGGCTTAGCTATGGTTGAATATTGCGGGACGAATTTTCGGAAATACCCAGTCAATCCTAAAAAGCTCTGGATATGTCTAACGTTTTGGGGTCTTGGAAAATTTCTTACTGCCAGAATTTTTTCTCTGGATGGCTTGATGTTACCGTGCTCCACAATATGGCCCAAAAACTCTATGCTTCTCTTAAGGAATCTGCACTTTTTCCACTTAATCGATAGACCGTGTTGTTCTGCTACATTCAAAGTCGTTTCGAGCTTTTCTACGTTCTCCTTTTCTGTACGCGATGGTATAATGATATCATCCATATAAACTAGTAAAGTACCTTGTTGAACCAATGGTCGAAAAATGCAATTGATGAAACGCTGGAAAACACTCGGGGAGTTGCACAATCCAAAAGGTGTCTTCAGGAACTCATACTGGCCGTCAGGGGTAACAAATGACGTATATTTTCGGCTTTCTTTGCTGACGTCAACGTGGAAAAATCCATTACGGAGGTCCAGTGTTGTAAAAACTCGTGCATTATAAAGACTCTCTAATATGTCCTCGATAATCGGCAGCGGGTACCGGTCCCTTATAGTTTTTTTGTTTAGCCTTCGATAATCTACGCATAGCCTATAGGAATTGTCTTTCTTCTTAGCTAAGACTATCGGGCTGGCAAAATCCGATTTACTGCTAGTGATAATCCCTTCTTCCATCCAATCTTTAATCTGTTCTGCTACAATTTGTCTTTCTTTCGGGGCTAAGCGGCGCGGTTTCTGATATATAGGGACTTCGTCTTCCAAACATATCTTCATCTCTACACATGATGTCTCGGGTATCCTTGGGGCATATCCTTTAATTAGCTTTTCTACTCTGTCTTTGCATTCCTTGTCAACGATTCCCTCCAACGGATCCTTAATAACATTGTCGACAAGCTGTTCTATCTCCATTACCTCCAGATGATTTCCAGGACTCTCATCTTGTCCTTTTCTTAACCGTTGCACTATTACCTCTTCATCCTCAAAAATAACTCTGGCCTGTTTGAAGAAATGCTTGCCGATAATGATATCATGTGATATCCACTTATCTGGCACTATATGAAACCTGATAATATAAGTTTCGCTTTGTATTGTCACTTCTGTGAAGAACGAGCCCAGCGACTCTTTCAAGCAGTCCCCGAACCCCTCAAGGAAAATCGGCGGTCCCTCGTCGCTTTTGACAATCTGTAGTGGCTCGACCCGTGATCGCCTAATTAGAGAAACGTCGCTGCCTGAATCTATTATTCCCTTTGCTGCTTGATCCTTGAAGAACATGTCAACGTGCAGCGTTGGGACCATTAAGAGGTTAACTTTGTAATGGGATGAGCCCTCGCCCTTTTCTGTTTTCTGGGGACAATTAGGTGCAATGTGGCCAAACTCATTGCATTTGAAGCACCTGGCACCTTTTGCTTTATGTGGGCATTTGTAATTTGTGTGAGAAGTCGCCACACAATTCCCGCAGCGATTTTTATTATCTTCTGGTTTTACCCTCTTATGTCCTAAGCTACTATGGTCAGACCTTTTTTTCTGTGACTTAATGGTTTCATAAACTTGCAATTTTCCCTTAAGCTCCGCCAAGCTGGAAGCGTCGTATAAAATTACCTTGGTTGACGCATCGTCCGGGATACCCTCGATTATATAAGTCATCAAGGACACATCGTCAACGTTGCCCTGGTTTGCTAGTTGTTTCATGGAATAAAAATATTCTAAGTGCGTTTCGTTTGGCCTTTTCTTACGATTTTCTAAACTCCTGTGCACATTCACACTGGGGAGGATAGTACCAAACTCACTTCTCAAATAATCTTTAAGGCTCCCCCAACTATTCAACCCTTCTGAAGCTTCGATCGCGAGTCTTGCCGCACCCTTAAGAAGCCGTCTAGCGTACACATATTTTTGGACGTCGTTCCAGGAACATACTAATGCGACCTCTTCGAATTCCTTAAGCCAAGCAACGACATTTTTCCCTGACTCTCCACTGAACGACTCCAAAGACTCTTCTACATCTCTGAACGCGAAGCTATTTGATTGGCTCATCTTCTCTTCCTCTTCCGTGTGAGATCCGCTATTTGAACTTTCTCCCCCAAGGGACATATAGAAAAAATCTGTTACCTGATCTGAATTATTTGCTTCGTATAGTCTTAAGACCAAATCCTCCTTAACTTTGCAAGTTTGGGGCAGGCCAAGTGCCTTTAACTGATCCTTTAGTTGTTGCGTCGTTAGCGACCGCAATTCTTCCATGAATCTTGGACCACGACACCGATAGAGCTCTTTTAGAACTGAAAATAATTAGTCAAATCGCACTTAACAGACAAAAGCACTTCTTTCGCGATGGGCGGGAAAATATCACACCGTCGTTCAATTCTCAATTTCTTCTCAACTTCTCTCCGTTCACTTTCCGTTTTTCTGTATTAAATGTATCGCACCATAAATTTAAAATCGAAAACACTGGTAAAACTCCTGTTATTAGCAACAATTTCTCGAGTCGCACTAACAATAATGCAGAAAAAGATAGTATCGGTAAATATCGATATCAGTATACGGAAAAATAATTCATATCGAACTTAACAGTAATATAAAGTAACAATGGAAAAAAATCGCACTGCCGTTTAGATATTAAATTTTTCTTAGCTTTTCTTCTTTTCACTTAAACTTTTCTCCGTTCACTTTCCGGTTTTTTTTTTTTTTTCAAAATATACTGCAACAAAAATTTTAATTCGAAAACACTGGTAAAATTCCTGTTATTATCAACAGTTATTTGAGTCGCATTAGAAAAAATGCATAATATCGATTTACTTATGCAGTATAACAGAAAAATAATTCGTATCGAATTCTTCTCAACTTTTCTTTTTTTCACTTCAACTTTTCTACATATGTTCACTTTTGGGGTTTTTTTTTTTGAAAAATGCCACACCATGAATTTCGAACCGAAAACAGCGGTAAAACTCCTACGATTAACAAATATTACTCGTGCCGCACTTAACAATGATGGAGAAAAATCGCAACAGTAAATATTAATGCAGTATTACGGAAAAATTATTCGTATCGAATTTAACGGTAAGGAGACAAAACACTTAAATTGCAATGAGGGAAAATATCACACGTTTTGATTTCAATTTCTTCTCAACTTTTTCAACTTTTCTTCTTTTCACATTCTCTTTTCTTAAAAAATTTTTTTCTTTTCTTTTAAACGTGGCTTTTCCACCGATACGCACTTTACAATACTTAAATTATAATAGTTAAGCTTAACAACGTAACCGAAACACTTTCACTGCCTTTGCCCGATAGCAAAACTGTATTCTACTCGGCGGAAAAAATGGGAAAAAAATTGCACTAATTTTATTGATTCCTTTGTTGTGCAGGTATCCACGCTTCCTTTTACTACCGTGCTACTAGCACCAAAAAAACACCCGCGATCACTATCCCACTTCTGACACCACTTGTAGGATGTTTTAGAGCTCGCTAGGGTTTTCTGGATTAAAAGCCGGCAATTCTAATTTTACATCTTTATTAAAACTAAATTCAAGCGTTCAAATTCAATATAAACTTCTTTCCTACTTCACTAATCAAGATCGACTAACTACAAAAAAAGTTATTTTCATATCAAAATTTTTGCTTTTCTAACTTCAGTCGCTTCACTTGTTCTCTTGACGATAAACCGTTAATTTTTCCGTTGATTGATTGATTTGTGTGTGCATTATCCTACATATATATATATATATATATATATATATATATATATATATATATATATATATATATATATATATATATATATGGGACATTCCACGTCAAATCGGACAAAATTTTTCGACCCCCCTCCGTTTTGGCTGAAATTTTTCAGGGACTTTGGGCAACTATTTAAGGCTACAAAAAAATTTTTTTTTTAATTTTTTCGACAATATATTGACAATAAAAATTAAATGCGTTTTTTGGGGATTTTTATCAATTTTGACTTTCTTTCTCGATTTTGGCTCTATATCTTTCGTTGGGGTCGACGGTTTTTGATAGGTTTTACATGTTTTCAGGTCAGAGGGGTTGTTTACAAACAGATTTGCTGAAAAACATAAACATATTTTCGAATTCAAGGTCAAAAGGTCAAAAAATAGTAAAAAACTTTAAAATTCAATTTCTCAAATACCCCATCTCGAAAATGGACGTTTTTGGAGTTTTACATGTATTTACAAGCTCTGCTCAATACATATAAAGATTACTTAACTTTATTCATCCGGCATGCGCACATCCCTTCCCAAATTATTCTGTTGAGTTTTCTCTGCCTTTGTTGCCTTTTTAAGTTAAAAGAGGGGAAATGATAGAAGAAAATTTATGAAATTGGGCAACGAGGTGCGCAGAACCCTTCAAATTATTGCGTTTGAAAACTTCTATACAAAAATAGTGCTTGCGTATTAATATATGTATAGATAGATTCATTTTAGCTTTTTCAAAAAAAAAAAAAAAGCTTATACAGAGGCTCTGTCCGTCTGTCCGTCTGAAGCCTACTTTCATCTCTGAAAGTACTGCAGCTACAGACTTGGGAAATATCTCAAAATGTAGCTCTTGGTCAAAAGACCAAAAACTGAGAAAATGGTCTGGAAATTTCAACCAGAAGTATATTTAACAACAAAAAAGAGATTTCTAATAAAGTCCATATATCGGTAGCCTAGAGGTAAGGCGCTGGAGTCCTATCCCAGGCGAACCAAGTTCAATCCCCGACCGCAAAATGGTGAAATAATTTTTTTTTTTACTTCGGTGTAACATGTTTTAATTCCATTTCTCACTAAATTATATTATTTAATAATGATACTCAGGAGAACATAAACATTTATTTAATTAAAAGTGCAAAAAAATCATTTTCTTGAGTTTTTATGGCTCTTCGGCGGCTTTATAAATCATTAAGAAATTTCGCGGAAATAATATAAATTATTTATTTGTTTATAAGCATATTTTATATGCTGTTCATTTTATTATTGTTTATAGTCATGTAGGTGGTGCTGTAGACCAAAACAAAAATTCAATTTTATCGAACTTCGCTGTGGATTTGTCACAAAAAATATGTATGATTTAAACGAAACATTTGGTAGGTTTAAAACGAAAAGTAGATATCTAATTTTTACCAGGGCATAACGCTTACTGAAATGAATGAAAATTTATAAATTTAATTGCACGAACCATGTATTTAAGACCGTCCTTATAGTCCATGAATATAAGGAAGTGATTTTTCTCAGAATTTTTAATATTTTACAAAAATTTTACAAACGATTTGCCCCATATCTAAAAAATTTTGCAGCCCTTTTGTTAAAAGCATATTTTTAAGTTTTTATTAACTAAATTTGTATGTATTAGGCATAAAAACTGTTAAAATTAGTTCAACCTAAACATTTCATAGGCACCGAACAAATTACTTTATTGCTGCAAAACTGATAGAAGGTCGGTGTGAGAGTGCGTAGCGCGTTGGATCCTCGATCCAGCGGCGCGTAGCGTTGCAGGTTCAAGCCCTGGTCGGGCAGATTGTTTCTCTTTTTCTTCTTTCTGAAATGATTTATTAACATATTAGTCAACCACCGATAGTATCAGCCATGGCCCGAAGGTCTAAGGCGAAGTCCCGTGATCTGCGGGGACTGTGTAGGGCTGCGAGTTCGATTCCGGCTCGCGGTGCTTTTTTTTGTCATAATAATTTTTTTTTTAATTTCCTTCGGGGATTTGTTTCATATGAAACAAGTTTTTGACATGAATACGTCTCTAAATTTGCTTCCAGAACAAAAACCGATTATAACGAAATTATGGCATATAGTTTTTATTCGCAGCTCAAAAACTATTGTTTAGGTATATTGAATAAAGAAATATACCATGATGTGGGTGAAGAATCAAAGAATTTTATTGTTTACATTTGCTTTCCTTTTTTTAAGCTATGATGATTATATTGTAGTGTTTGTTAAATACTTTGTTAAGTTTTAGATTACGCAAAGTCTTACAACTTATAACCTACATAATGCCGTGTTCACAATGTCAAAGTGCCAATTTTGCTATGTGCACAGTGTTGAAGTGAATTTTCGGACATAATTTAAAAAATGACAATATCAGCTGTTACATTAAAAAAAATATTCACTAAAGAAATTGCCAACAGAATTCTCGATCTTTATTAAAATTTGATTTGACCGGACTTTACTTAATTTTAAAATCAAATTTACTTAATTTTTAAGTAAAATCGATAAAATTTGGCGAGATTTGTGTTAACTGAATTTTAGTTCAGACTATCTCTTTCGGAAAAAATATGTAAGTGCTGCCATCTAATGAACCCGAATGAGAAAAAAAACGGAAAATTCGATTTTTATTAATTCAATTTTCACAAATTATGCACTCGCAAAGCTCTCAAATGACTTTTGCCGCAATAATTTTTTTATTGTTAATATATTTTATGTTTTTCTATAGAAAATAAGTAACATAAATAACCTACTTTGGTACTATAATACTTCTTGTTCATTAGTGTGAGAACCAGATGTCACTTGCTTATTCCGAATTTCCGAAATTTGAGTGTTGAAGTTGAAGTAGAGCCAACTTTAACTGATGTTCTCAAATTTTGACTTGAGATGGAAATAGAGAATTAGGCGGTGGAATGAGCGGGACGAAACATAAAATAAATCCACTTTCTCATTGTGCACGAGGCATAAGCCTTTAACAAAAACTTTTCAAGATTAATTATATATAGCTTTGGTCAGTGTAATACTAATGAATCTCCATGGCCCAACTAGGATACAGCATTATGACAATAATTAAATCAATGCAACGTGAAATAAAAGTTCTAGTTAAGAACGGATTTGGCTTATTTAGCTTATTATAGATTGAGTTATAGCTCACAATTGAATATGTACCAAAAGTTTTAATTAGTCGCCGCTTTGAGATTTTACCATCAACGCAGGCTTAGTTTATTATACTACAATAAATCATCATAGCTAAAAAAAGTACTCAAGTTCATCAAGAATCGAACCCTGGTCCTTCGCACCCCGATCTAGCGCCTTCCCATTACTCCAAACACTAACTTGTAGGTATGTGGCAATAAACATATGTATTTATTTATGCTTACGTAAAAGGTACATTCCAATGCTAGATATGTATAAAGTTTCGAAGGAAGTAAACAACTGAATTATGACAACAGATTTTCTATTATTTATGAAATGTATTTTGTATATTTTATGGAAATTGATAATCATAGGTAAAACGAAGAGTAATGTAATATTGCCATAGATGGTGTTCACTATTCTTTGTCATAGATGGGGTCAATTAAAATATATCAATTCTTTCAAATTCTTGGCGGGTAATTATTGGTGTTGGTCTCATTGCGAGGTGGGGACACTTGTGTGTGTGCACGTGCATATATGCTATGGATAAACAGATGCCTATGTTTTTCAGTAGATGTTCTACATTTAAAGAAAAGTGAAGTGCGTGCGTGATTTTTTCTTTAAAAATAAAAAAAAAGTTACATTGAAGTGTAAATTACTACAAAAGGTGCGGTAAGCCGAATTTTTAACAATAATACATGTATGTTTAAGTAAAATAATACACCTAATTCTGTTGTGCAAAGTGCTTCACATTAGATTTGCCTCCAATCCAAAGAAAAATGTTTAGATTCGTTTTATATAGTGTTTACATGTGTGATGTGCTTTTTTTTCAATTTGACACATTCGAATTATTGGCCTCGATTCCCAGATCCGGCGGGTTGGAAGTGAGTGCGGATCAATCTCCACTTAATATATTGTCATCCAGAGCCGGACTATCGCCTACGCCAACAACGCCACGGCGTAGGGCGGCACATTCCTAGGGGCGGCAATAATGTGAAAAAAATAAAATAAAAAATTTTAATATTTTGGAATGAAATTTTTTTTTATTTTTTTTTTTTAATACATACTATTCTACGGTTTTTAAATTAGTACTTTTCGAGCTTTTTTCTGAGCAAAATCGTCAATTAACAATTCGACATCTAGAGATCGATTAAGCTCAGCTTCAATGCACAATATTGCAAATGAATAAAGTCTTTCGTCACCTACACTGACACGTAAATAATTTTTTATTGTCTTTAACACTGAGAAAGAACTTTCACCACTACAATTATATAATAATTGTATAAAATCATTATATTAAATAATCATATAATGGGGCCTATTTTGAAATTTTTCATAAAATATTACTTTATGTTATGTTATGATGATAAAATTTCTTCTTCATAAAATGAAAATAAAATATTTTCGAAATTCCTATTCTGTCATAGTTCCATAAAATTATTTTATGGAATCTTTTATGGACACATAACATAAAAGATTTAGTATAATCCGCTCTGAGTTCTATTACGCTTTGAACAATTCGGTTGAAAATGAACAGCTGATCGGTTGTAAATGTAAATAAACAAAATCAAAGCGTGCCCTGGGCGTATTAATTTTTAATTAAACTACAAACTCAATAAACACGACTTTGCACAACAAGTGTCAATTCACGCCTGTTATTTTTATAAAATATGTCAAAATACCCTTAAAATGTGCTGCTGAGATTCTTTTATGTTATGAAGCATAACAGGAAATATTTTATGTTATGATGCATAAAAGAAAAGAAAATTTGTCGCACAGAATAGGATTTTAGATAATTCTTTTATTTTATGGCATAAAATAACATAAAATGATAAAATTTTACAGACAGAATAGGCCCCAATATGTTATAATATTATTATCATTATATTTACCCTATATATATAAGTAAAAAATTTAAGTTTCCAAAAACGCTAGCCTTAAGGAAGCGGCAACTTGCGATTGGCGTGGAGGCGGCACGTAGTCTAGTCCGGCCCTGTTGTCATCCAGTCTGAAGTGTTATTCAACAGAAAGAACACCATGAAAAAGCGTAATTAGTGGCTAGTCTCTAGGCACAACATCCCACTAGTTTATATACTATATAGATTAAAAAAAAAACTTTCACTATTACTTTCGAAAATCAATTTATACACTTTAACAGAAGCTGCTAACATCAACAAATCTAGTATAATTTGATGCAATTAACTCATCAGCATGTCAATGGGTTCCTTCATTAAACAAACTTCCCGATCAAATCAAAACTCCAAGCATTGCGGAATTAAATGAGTTTGTTGGTAGCAATATCTGTTATACTACAGATATACTACAGGTATGCCCACATGGTGTATTTACATTGCATCATATAGCCATCAGAAGGCTTCAAAAATTTCAATTTGAAAAGTCCCGTCTATACCGCATACACACATGAAAACAGCTTCGACCTGAATTAGTTTAAAATTTCCTGAAATTGTATCGCATGAAGGTGGCTGGTCATGCTGTGCTGAAAGCGCACCATGGTTAAATTTCGCCAATTAATAAGCTTCTTCCAAACTATAATTCTATTTAGAAAAGGCTTTAATTAAATTAGAGTTTTAAATTCGATTCATATGCAATAAGTATAGATTTTTTCAAACTCAGTGACGCAAAAAATTTAAGCAGTTCTGTCACCTCGTTGCCGAATTTTACAAATATTGTTCTATTATTTCCCCTCTTTTTAGTTAAAACGGCAACAAACACAAAAAAAACTCAACAAAATAATTTGGGAATAGATGCGCCAAGTCCCTCTCAACTACAGGCCATGCAGTTGTATCTGGCACCAATACAACCATAGCTGAGAATGGTCCCAAAATTTGACAGTTGCTGAGAATTTAATGGCGCAGAGTACGTTCGGGAGTGTTTTCGTTATAGTTTTGTGGTAAAAAGTGGTACATTATTGAAATTTATCGCTTTAAACCCTACAAGAATAATCAGTGATTATTTCTTTAGTGATTTAATAAAAAAAATATATAAAAAAATAGCGATTTAGTGTATTTTTGGTGTGTTAATTGTTAAGGTGATCAATTTATTTTACATTCGCGGTGTTTTTTTCGTGTATATTAAGGGAAAATATGCTGAATATTTAATTAAAAGTGATTTTAAAGTCATTAATTAATTTATTTTGCAATTATTACTAAACATATAAGTACAGAAAAGTGCGAATGGAAAAGTGAATAAGAGAAGTGTTTTTCGGTACCTATATTTTTAATAATAATATCATAATATATGTATTAATCACTTTAAAATCACTTTTAATTCCATAACTACACAAAACATTAAATATTCAACATTTTTTTCGTAAATAAACATGAAAAAACACCGTGAATGTGAAAAAAGTTGATCGCCTTAACAATTTGAACGCTTAAACCCACTTAATCACCAAATTTGTTTTATTTTTTTTAATGAAATCACTAAAAAACTATTCACTGATAAATCCAAGTGCAGTTAAAAGTGTTAAAATATAATATTTTATCACTTTTTACTGAAAAAATAAACACAAAAATTCTGCGCGTACGGCTTCCGCGCCATGTTACTACGGTGTGCGGTGACTTTTGGGCCTATTACCAACACCACGAAAAATTCATCTACGAGGCCTGTAGTTGAGAGCTGGCGCTATGGGACATTTAAACCAAGCCCTCACGTAAAAGCGAATGATAAAAGCACAAACATTAGCTTTTTCTTCTCCTCTTCTAAAACAGTTAATTTAAACTCATCTCTGAATTAATATATTTTTATACAATATAGTGCTTTTGAGATCCAACGAGCATGATGCATTGGACCTGGAGAACGAAATTTGACTATTAGAGCATGAGCCCGAAGCAATTGTGGTTAACTCTAATAATTATCGATTGTCATCTCTGCAAATTAGTTTCTTTAATTGTTCGTTGCAAAAATCTGTGAACTCATCTTTCAATTAGAATTTCTTTCAATTTGGCATTTTCTAGCAATGTTTTATACTCATTTTTGCTTATGTCGTTCCAATATAATTCCAATCTCTTGAATAAAGGAACACCTTTACCATAGGTACCAGGAAATTCTATTTCAAACACACCTCGCAGGACTAGTTCATAAATATGATGGCGACATGGTAAATACAGTAAAGATTTTACAATTTTTGTTCTAATAACGTGCACACTCCATTTAGTTTTCCAGTATTTGACCCAGTGATATCAAAACAAAAGCAACAATATTTTCATCCACATCCACATTCCATTCTATTAATAATTCATAAATAGCATCAGCTATGTATTTCTATTCCTGTTGAAGATGATAATTTTGGAACACCAAGTAATTGCTCACCATTTATATCACTAACGTAAAAAGGTAGGTAACCTATCCACTTCAACTTTTCCTGTTATATGAGCGCAGTCAGAACTAATGAAAATGCATCTGTCAAACATCATTCGCTTTGGCTGCATTCGAAAATTAGCCAGCTACGCAGAATAAGCAGAATCGCAGTATCGGCTGCAGGGCATATATTCCCGGCTGCAGCGGCTTGATTTTTGGAATGATGTGCTGCCAATTCTGAGCAGCTGGTAAATTTTCGAATGCAGTCAAAGCGAATGATGTTTGACAGATGCATTTTCAAACTTCATAAATTTTTAAAACATTTACCACTTATGTTAAACAATATTATGTAATAACAGTTATACAAAAGTGATATTGCTGTTTAAAATGATATTATTGTTAAATACATATATGAAAAATAATGAAAACCCGTTTTTTCATAACACGTATGGATGGAATAGACTCCCGTGTAGTATATTTGTTCAGTGAGGATCACTGATCGGACACGTAACTTTGCAGAGTCAAAGATGAACAGAAAAGCACAACGCTTTATGCGAAGGTTGCGGTGATTAGTGGACCCTAGTACAGTTTCTCTTTGAACTGATAGTTTTTTTTTATTTCCTTATAAAGACTTCACTGTGCTTTTTATTTCATAGCTTTATTATTTGTAAACTGATCTTTATGATTTTGATCATTTTAGAAAGGTATCAATCTGTAGAATGGTTAAAAATGGCCTTCTTTGGTACTTTTAGACATAACCGCATGTTGTAAAGTACTGAAACAGTACAAAATAGAGCCATTTTTAACATTAAAATCCTTACATATATTATAAATGCGAAAGTAACTCTGTCTGTCTGTCTGCCTGTTACGCTTTCACGCCTAAACCACTGGACCGATTTTGATGAAATTTGCTACAGACATAGTTTATACCTTGGAGACGGACATAGGCTACTTTTTATGGAGAAAAAAAAAATGGTTGAAGGGGTGAAATGGGGTTCAATAAGCTGTAAGGGGATTTTTTTCTTTACTTTTTTTTCTATTGTATAAAAAGTAACTGACTGACAGACAACGCACAACTTAAACCGCTACAGCTAAAGGGCTGAAATTTTGACAGTGCATCCCTATAATGATGTGGACATCCACTAAGAAGCGATTTTTCGAAATTCATCCCCTAAGGGGGTGAAATGGGGTTTACCCAAACCGCTGGAGATGTAGGGCTGAAATTTTGACAGTGCATCCCTATAATGACGTGGACATCTGCTAAAAAGCGATTTTTCGACATTCATCCCCTAAGGGAGTGAAATGGGGTTATCCAAACCGCTAAAGCTATAGGGCTGAAATTTTGACAGTGCATCCCTATAATGGCGTTGACATCCACTATAAAGCGATTTTTCGAAATTCATCCCCTAAGGGGTTGAAATGCGGTTTATAAAAACCGCTAAAGTTATAGCGCTGAAATTTTGACAGTGCATCCCTATAATGGCGTGGGCGTCCGCTATAAAGCGATTTTTCGAAATTCATCCCCTAAGGAAGTGAAATGGGGTTAACCCACACCGCTGAAGCTGTAGGGCTTTAATTTTGGGTTAACCCAAACTGCTGGAGCTAAACGGCTGAAATTTTGACAGTGCATCTCTATAATGACGTGGACATTCACTAAGAAGAGATTGTTCGAAACTCATCCCCTAAAGGGGTGAAATGGGGTTACCAAACTACTGGAGATATAGGGCTGAAATTTCGACAGTGCATCGCTGTAATGACGTGGACATCCACTACGAGGCGATAAACATGAACATGCCAATCTCTGCTTCAAAACTTGCAGATTTGTTGAGCAAATGAACGATATACGGTATACGCAGCAATTTGTTTACATTAATTATTAAAAAAATGCAATATAATAAACCCTTTTTAAGGATAATAACAGCTGACTTTGTTTTTTTTTTTTTTTTTTTGAAGGAAAACATTGCACATAATAAACAGTTTATATATATATATATATATATATATATATATATATATATATATATATATATATATATATATATGTATATATGTATATATATATATATATATATACGGGCGATTCTCCAGAACCTTTAACCTGAGCTAATTGGAAAAACGAAATTTCAAATTGATTGCACAACCGTGCCATGATATTTTTTGTGTTTCTTATTTCATAAATAAATGTTTTCTGATGTAGAACATTAAAAAATTCAATGCGCATAATTTTTTTATGACATGGTTATATTGACATGGTTACAATTTTGACATCAAATTTGACATGGTTACAATTTTGACATTCGCTTAAATTACTTTTTTTTAAGATTCATGAAACAATTTAAGTGAAGGAAACGTTACATATGATTTAACTAGTTACAATAGGCCATAAGAAATTTTACGGGGATGAATTTAATGTAATATGAGGGTGTTTCTCACCAAAGTGGTAAAATCGCTGTCCTTGGCAAATATTACGGAAACTATGGCGAGAAATATTTATATTTCTGCAAATTTGAATTTATAACTATCTAAACTATAGTATACAATATAGAAAATATCTCACTTAAAAACCTATATGGTTTCAATAACGTATTTTTTAGGTCTAAAAACAGTCCCCTAGCCGGTCCCCAAACCAAAATATTTTCTATTGAGTTCATTAATTGAACTAATCTTTTAAAAACAATTAACTTATATAACACAATTTAATCAATATGAAATGATATGCTATTAGACTCTAATATCAATTTATTTAAACTATTTTTTGATTAGTTTAATTTAACCTAAAGTTGGTCCCCGAATTTCATGAACAGTCCCCTGCCAAAGTTTCGAGTTACGCATCAGGCCATCTACAGTAAAGACAGACTTGTTAATGGGCGTAACGAAACGTGAACGACATGAAGTTAGCTCTGTTACCACCAAAAGTAGCTATACCTCATTTTGTTTAGTGTTACAAGAGTTAGAGGGGCACATGCGCGCATCGGTACGCAACATTAGACAGTCCCCTAGTAAGTGTTATTTTTCTTTTTTTAAAGTGTTCCAGTTTTCTCTATTGTGCATCGTTTTAAATAAGATGTCTTATATTGTTTCTATAAAACAAAATAAAGTCATAATGAAGGAATTTTATGGTACCGTAACAATTACACAAATTAAACAGTCCCCTGCCAACAGTCCCCGGTCAACAGTCCCCCGCTACATACAGAAACAGGAGACTGTTTCATTTATTAGGGCACTATTATTGTACTTTTGCCTTTGTTTTAGGTCTATAACCATCTTTTAATCATGGCGCGAGAAAGAAAAAAGTGTCTAAGGAAGAAATAAAAGTTCACAAGTTTACTTGAAACCACACAGAGAACTTGGAACTACCAAAGAAGACTGTTTTATTTTTATATATATGCGTCATGAGGAATGTTTTTAAAGTATATATACTACTAATAAATGCTCATTTCACTTATATATACAGTCCTTTGACATATGCAACAGTCCTCTGACATATGAATTTTTTAAATTTACTCAATAAGTCCTAAAATAAAACAAATATATTTGGGTCCCTTACTGTTTATTATCCACCAGATAGATATCTATTTAATTGTATATTTTTTTTCATATTCACTTAAAAAAGTTACTGGGACAGATTTCTTGCAAAAATTTACCAGTTTACAGAGAAACATCCATGAGCAAATTAATTGCAGTTACAACTTTGACATTTAAATGTAACCTACGTTCACGTTAGCCAGTTTTGCCCAAAAATCAACCAAAAATCAAAATGTATGCACATGTTCGTTAGTGTCTGAACAATAAGTGCGTTTAAAAAATTTATGATAAAATGAGACAATTCGGAGTAATTCGACTTACCATGCGGGTTACAACTTTGACGTCAAAACCTAGGGACAAACTTCAGAGTTGTTTTTTGGGAAATATAGCGATTTGACACTGCACCGAACACAACTGCATTTTTCCTTAAGAGTTAAACTACAACTTTTCACTTTTCACTATTTGTTTCAACGCTTCCTATCACAAATATAAATAGTTTTTCATTCAGATTAGCGCTAAAGACAGGCCGAAAAGTGACAGGTAACGGAACATTTTTTCAAATTTTATTGCAATATATCGTTTTAAATGACTTCGTACTTATATCTTATTGTTCATTAATAGTTTCTTAACATTATTGATAGCTTCTTTTATTAACTTCCCAGTATAGGAAGTTATTGTAATCGGTCCGAAAATCGAAATCGAAAATTTCAACGTATTTTCATCTTTCAAGGTCCCAGGAGCATTTTAAGCAAAAAATTGGGAGGAAGTATGTGTGTGTGTGTGTGTGTGTATGTGCGTACGGATGTGGTCATTTTTTCCTGCACGATATCGCGCGAACCGAAACTGATATCGACTTCGTTGAGGTGTCGTTCGAAGCGTATCAACCGAAATATGATCTGAAAAGATTTACATGAAATTCGGTCCAGCCGTTTTTTTGATTAAGCGACGTAAGTGATTTTTGTACCTGCACGATATCGCCCGAACCACGAAAGATATTGATTTACTTGAGGTGCCGTTCGAAGCGTATTTCTTCTTCTTCTTTGTGCCCCTTTAATCCCTCATGGGACATAGGGCGGAAACAGTTGCCCTCCAGCGGACTCTGTTTTGCGCGACAGCTCTCAGCTCTGACCAGGATCTCCCAGTTGTTGCGGCCTCTGCTAGTAGGGTCCTCCTCCACGTTGTTCTAGGTCTTCCAACTCGACGGGATCCTTGCGGGTTCCAGTCAAGGGCCTGTTTGGCTAGGTTTTCGTTATCGCGTCGCAATGTGTGGCCAACCCAATTCCATTTCCTTCGCCTGATTTGGTCGTCTATCCTTTCTTGGCCGGCACGGCGCCATAGCTCTTCATTTGAAATTCTATCTGGCCAGCGGATTTTTAGGATACGACGCAGGCATCTGTTGATGAAGACTTGTAGGCGCCCTGTGATGAATTGGGTGACTTTCCATGTTTCGCAACCGTACAAAAGAACTGCCTTAACGTTGGAGTTGAACAGCCGCAATTTGGTGTTAGTTGAGATCTCCGTTGATCTCCATATGCGGAACAGGCATGCATATGCGCCTCGTGCTTTATTTATTCTGGAACTGACGTCTTCTTCTGTACCGCCATTTTCGGTAATAATGCTACCGAGGTAGCAGAATTTATCTACCAGTTCCACGTCACGGTTATTCAGCGCAGTTCGTTCAAGTGTGTTTGCATTTATCCGCATTTCCTTGGTTTTGTTCGGATTCAGCCTTAAGCCTGCTAGACTACTTTCTGTTGCCAAATTGTTTAACATGTTTTTTAGCTCCTGATGTCTGTGGGCCAGCAAACAGATATCATCCGCGTAGTCGAGGTCCTTAAGGCGGTCTAGCAAACCCCATTGTATGCCGCCTGTTCTATTATCTAGAGCGTCGACAAGGATGTCATTTATTACTATAAGAAATAGTAATGGCGAAAGTAGACATCCTTGTCGTACTCCTGAATTCACCTCGAAGCTGTCGGATAATTTTCCATTATGGAGAACTCTGCATTTGGAATTGTTGTAAAGGGCTTTTATCAATTCTATTATTTTATCAGGCAGTCCACGTCGCCGTAATGCCTGCCATATAAAGCTCCTATTAACCGAGTCGAACGCTTTCTCATAATCTACGAAAGCTAGGTAAAGGGGGGATCGGAATTCAGTAGACTGCTCCACTATGATTCTCAAGGTGTTAATATGGTCTATACATGAGCGGCCCTTCCTGAATCCGGCCTGCTGCCTTCTAAGCGTTCGGTCTACTGCCTCTCTTATCCTTGATAATATAACGTGGGACAAGATTTTACCCACAGTAGATAATAGACAGATGCCTCTCCAGTTGTCGCATATTGTTAGGTCCCCCTTTTTGGGTATTTTGACTATGATACCTTCCGTCCAATCCTCCGGAAAGGTACAGGTGTTCCATGCTATTTCCAGGATTGGCTGAAGCGCATCTGCTATGAGGCTTGAATCGGCTTTCAACAATTCTGCCGGGATGCCATCTTTTCCAGCTGCTTTACCATTGGCCATCGCATGAATTGCGGTTACTATTTCCGTCTTGGATGGGGCCCGGGTGTTGATTCTTATCGGCTGTGCATTGTTGCTGTTTTCCTGAGGTTCCTGTGCAAGTGAACCATTCAGGGCGGCGAAGAAGTAATCTCTCCATCTTTGGAGTTGCTCCTCGTCGCTGCACAGCAGCCTCCCATCCGCACTCTTTACGGCATGCTTTTTAGTAGAGTGCTTTCCCGAGAGCTGTTTAGTAATTTGGTACAGCACTTTACTGTTGCCTGTGTTGAAGCGTATTAGCGACAATATAATCTGAAAAGATTTTTATAATATTCGGTCCAGCAGTTTTTTGGTTTAAATGACTTAAGTGATTGTTGTACCTGCACGATATCCCGCGAACTATAAAAGATATCGACTTAGTTGACGTGCCGTTCGAAGAGTATTAACCAAAATATGATCTGAAAAGATTTTCATAAAATTCGGTCGAGCCGTTTTTTTGTTTAAGCGACGTAAGTGATTTTTGTACCTGCACGATATGGCCCAAACCATAAAAGATATTGACTTACTTGAGGTGCCGTTCGAAGCGTATTAGCGACAATATAATCTGAAAAGATTTTTATAATATTCCGTCCTGCGGTTTTTGGTTTAAATGACTTAAGTGATTTTTGTTCCTGCACGATACCGCGCGAACTAAAAACTATTTCGACTTCATTGAGGTGCCGAAAAACATTAACACATCAATTTTATATTCATTTTCGTCATCCTAATCTTGTAGGTGGGCACATTTAGTTTGACATTTTATCGAAAATATTGATAAACAATTGTGACAAATTCTCAGTATTATACATATATTCTATATTGCCAATTGTTCATTTATTATTAAAATATCCAATCATAATATTCAACATCCATCATACTGGGAAGTTGATCGTGTGGACCGAACGGGTCGAACCCACATCCCAACTAGTTTTTAATCTTCTTATAAAAATTGTTATTCATAAAAATTTCGAAGCGACAAGCAGGTTAAAGGTTCTGGAGAATCGCCCATATATATATATATATATATATATATATATATATATATATATATATATATATATATACTAGCTTACTAGCTGGGACCCGGTGCGCCTACGCTGCACCCATAAGTCAATAGTAAACAATAAAAACCATCCATTGACTTTATATTTTTCGAGATATGAATTTTACACAGATGAAATGCCTCAAAGAACATGGGTCTTGCGTCGGCCGCCATGAATCGGTATATTGAGTCTACTACATTGCTTATTGTATTCTACTTATCATACCCTTTAATGTGATACCCATGTTGAGGGGATTGTAAAGAAAGTGGTAATCCGGCCTCTTTAGACGGCCGCCATGGATCTAAAGATATATTTTGTATACTACATTGCTTATTATATTCTACTTATCATACCCTTTCATTTGATACCCATGTCGAGGTGGTTGTGAAGAAAGTGGTAATTCGGCCTCTTGAGACGGCCGCCATCGATCTAAAGATATATTTTGTATACTACATTGCTTATTGTATTCTACTTATCATACCCTTGCATTTGATACCCATGTCGAGGAGGTTGTGAAGAAAGTGGTACCCCGCCCTCTTGAGACGGCCGCCATGGATCTAAAGATATATTTTGTATACTACATTGCTTATTGTATTCTACTTAACATACCCTTTCATTTGATACCTATGTTGAGGTGGTTGTGAAGAAAGTGGTAATCCGGCCTCTTGAGACGGCCGCCATGGATCTAAAGATATATTTTGTATACTACATTGCTTATTGTATTCTACTTATCATACCCTTTCATTTGATACCCATGTCGAGGTGGTTGTGAAGAAAGTGGTACCCCGCCCTCTTGAGACGGCCGCCATGGATCTAAAGATATATTTTGTATACTACATTGCTTATTGTATTCTCCTTAACATACCCTTTCATTTGATACCCATGTTGAGGTGGTTGTGAAGAAAGTGGTAATCCGGCCTCTTGAGACGGCCGCCATGGATCTAAAGATATATTTTGTATACTACATTGCTTATTGTATTCTACTTATCATACCCTTTCATTTGATACCCATGTCGAGGTGGTTGTGAAGAAAGTGGTACCCCGCCCTCTTGAGACGCCCGCCATGGATCTAAAGATATATTGTGTATACTACATTGCTTATTATATTCTACTTAACATACCCTTTCATTTGATACCCATGTTGAGGTGGTTGTGAAGAAAGTGGTAATCCGGCCTCTTGAGACGGCCGCCATGGATCTAAAGATATATTTTGTATACTACATTGCTTATTGTATTCTACTTATCATACCCTTTCATTTGATACCCATGTCGAGGTGGTTGTGAAGAAAGTGGTACACCGCCCTCTTGAGACGGCCGCCATGGATCATTTTAGTTTCAATAGCGTCATGGCCTACCTATTGTTTGACAGCTGCGTAAATTTGAAATTTTCATTAAATGTAATGATTCAATTTAATGACAATTTTACATTTGTCAAACAATAGGTAGGCCATGAAGCTATTGAAACTAAAATGAAGTGAAAATTCCTAAAATTACCATTTTTTTGTTTTTTCAGGCAACTTTTTAAATTTTTCTCTCCGTAAGAACCATCCTCGTACTTCAACGAATATTCGAAAAAAAAAATTAGTCCAATAGGTCCAGCCGTTCTCGAGTTTTGCGCTTAGCAACACATTTAGCGATTCATTTTGATATTATATATATATATATCTATATCTATAAAAATCTCGTGTCACAGTGTTTGTTACCGAACTCCTCCGAAACGGGTTGACCGATTTTTATGAAATTTGTTGTGTATATTTGGTAGGTCTGAGAATAGGTCGTAGGCTATTTTTTATACCTTTAACCAAAAGAGACAGCTGAAAATCTAAAAAAATTGGTAATTGTAAGAATTTTCACTTGATTTTAGTTTCAATAGCTTCATGGCCTACCTATTGTTTGACAGCTTCGTAAATGTAAAAGTGTCATTAAATTGAATCATTCCATTTAATGAAAATTTCAAATTTACGTAGCTGTCAAACAATAAGTAGGCCATGAAGCTATTGAAACTATACTGAAATACAATAACGATATAGTATAGATCCATGGCGGCCGTCTCAAGACGGCGGATTACCACTTTCTTCACAACCCCCTCGACATGGGTATCAAATGAAAGGGTATGACAAGTAGAATACAATAAGTAATATATGTATTGGGGTGGCCTTTATTTTTAAAAATCGGAAATTTGTACATGCTAACCCGTGAAATGGGTTATGGGTTGGCTCTACTATTAAAAAATAATTCTCCAAAAAATTTAATCTCAATTGTTTGAAGTTTACCCGTGCCGAAAACGGGATAAAGTTTGTTATTTTGTATGAAAACTATTATTAATCAACATTTTTGATTTGCTTCAAATTTTTTTGCGCAGTCCCTATACAAAACAAGCGTACCCGTATTTTTTCTTTTTTTATTTCGGTCAATATTTTCCAAAATATGGTTGGGGAAGGTAAGTTTACGTCACTTGCCGATTATGCCCTTTTTTAAATCGCTATTACTCCGGTTCTATTCATCGCATCAAGTTAAGTAAGATATCATTTTAAAGGTAATGAAGAGATCTTTATTAATATTTTAATAGTTGTAAAAAGTGTTTCATTTTAATATTTGTTATTAACAAATAAAAATTTAAAAACCTTTTACTATGTGTTCACGTTTTTAAAAAAATAAATAAATAATACTATCGTATTCCCCGGGAAATTTACTATAAAAAACATATTTTTCCAGAGAGATAACTAGATATGGTCTATATGAAATACATTAATTACCACTGAAAAACTCACTCCGCGACAGCAATTCCCAATTAAATAAACTACAAGTCTTTTCGTGAAGTTCTCTTCGAAGATATTTTACCCCCCTTAATTTTCGAAAATATTGACCGAAAAAAAGGAAATATACGTGTCTACTTTTTTTGTATAGGGACTGCGTAAAAAAATTGAAGCAAATCAAAAACGGTGATTAATGGAAGTTTTCTCATAAAATAACAAACTTTACGACGTTTTTAGCACGGGTAAGACTGTACCAAATCAGCTGAAATTTTTGTAGGATTTTTTTTTCGGTATAGAGCACTATTCTAGGGATTAGCACCACCAAAAATGTAAAAAAATAAAATCGCCCATACAAATAATGGCCACTCACCACATATTATGAATATACTCAATATACCGTTATATATACTCAATATGCCGTTAGGTCCATGGCGGCCATCTCAAGACCCATGTATGCGTTCTTTGAGGCACTTCATCTGTGTAAAATTCATACCTTGAAAAAAAACCAAGTCAATGGATAGTTTTTATTGGCTACTATTGGCTTATGGGTGCAGCGAGGCGTACCGGGTCCCAGGTAGTATATATATATATATATATATATATATATACATATATATATATATATATATATATATGAGCCGTTTATTTTGAAAGTGGGGCAAGTCCACTTTTTGTTGTTTCGAGATATTTAAGCATTTGCATTTCAAAAAAATTAAAAATATTGGTAGCCCCTAACAAACAACTTTTTTGCCTTTTGCGTTCTTAGACAACATAAGTTTATTATCCAATAGTGCTTATAGTGATAGCTACAAGAAAATAAAGTTTTATTCATACCCAAATGGACTTGCCTCACTTTCAAAATTAATGGATTAATAGAATCGTTAATTTAAGTGGAAAATATTTCAGTTGTATCACCCTTTTTATCCGCTTTACATTACTTTCACCTGAATGTATGTACATATGTATGAATGTATGGATGTTTATATGTTATATTAGCTTTATATAGCTTTCCCTGTATGTATGTTTGTACGTTTATATGCTTGTTTGTTCTTTGTAAACAAATCTTGCAACTTGATTTGAACCCACTTCCATATAACCGATTAATTGTGCCCATATGCATAGTTTGCGTGACAATGCAATCTGACCAATTTGTAAAAAATCAAGATGGCGGTTCCAAGATGGCGCCCGAATTTTGCAATTGTGGACCGATTCTATTTATCGGTACTGGGGGGTTTTTATGAGCACAAATGACGAATTTATGGTCACAATTTGAAAATTCAAAATGGCGGTCAACAGAAAATGGCTGACTACTTTTTTTTACAATCCACTCAATATGGGTATAAATGAAACGTTATGTCAAGTAAACTAGGATTAGCTTTCCAAATTCAAAATGGCGGCCAACACAAAACGAGGGATAACATTTTGTACAACGCCCTTGGTATATGGGTAGGTATCGAATGAAAAGATATGACAATTGGTATACTATTAGCTGTGTCATTCAAGTGCGTCATTCCAAATTCAAAATTTCGGCCAACATAAAATTACAGTTTACTCTTTTCTTTACAACGTCCTCGGTATGGGTATCAAATGAAAGTATGTATATGACAGTAAGCTGTGGACGTCATTTTAAATCTAATATTATTACACGATAAACCGACTGCTCTTCAGTTTTCTCGTGTAACGATTCTATTGTCTATGTAGCTGTGAACAAAACAGCAAAAATTCTCATGATTTTCACAGATCCCGAGATCGAAGTTATGTTTGTATTAATGTGGTACTTCCCGATTTTTTGGAATTATTGGAAGTGTTTACGAAAGGAGTGATGGGCCGTATAATTGGGCTAGTTCAGCTGTTTATATTGATTCCACGATTACTAAAATTTCCTGGTGTTGGCGTTATTATCGAAACACAATATTGAGATATCTCTATTATTATTTATGAAATATTGTACAATTGGCGACTACCAACAATATCAAAGATAAATAGATAAAAACACCCTACATTTCAGACTGATGTTAAACCATTAGATTTGCTTCACCATACAGCAAGCGGAGCTAAATTTGGCTGTATGGTTAAAAATATTTTCAATCCTTATGGACTTGCACCACTTTCAAAATAAACATACTTACAACACTGTTAAGAGCTAAAACTTCCATCTCCTTTATTACTAGGATTCTGAATTTTTTTGACCATAACGTGTTTACACATAAAAAGATCATACTAAGTTTTATCTAGAACTACCGTTATCTTTATTTTTTTCAAAAATGGACTTACCCCACTTTCAAAATAAACGGCTCATATATCTATATCTATAAAAATCTCGTGTCACAGTGTTTGTTACCGTACTCCTCCGAAACGGGTTGACCAATTTGCATGAAATTTTTTGTGTATATTTGGTAGGTCTGAGAATAGGTCGTAGGCTATTTTTTATACCTTTAACCAAAAAAACAGCTGCAAAATCCAAACAAAAATGGTAATTTTAGGAATTTTCACTTCATTTTAGTTTCAATAGCTTCATGGCCTACCTATTGTTTGACAAATGTAAAATTGTCATTAAATTGAATCATTACATTTAATGAAAATTTCAAATTTACGCAGCTGTCAAACAATAGGTAGGCCATGACGCTATTGAAACTAAAATGATCCATGGCGGCCGTCTCAAGAGGGCGGTGTACCACTTTCTTCACAACCACCTCGACATGGGTATCAAATGAAAGGGTATGTTAAGGAGAATACAATAAGCAATGTAGTATACAAAATATATCTTTAGATCCATGGCGGCCGTCTCAAGAGGGCGGGGTACCACTTTCTTCACAACCACCTCGACATGGGTATCAAATGAAAGGGTATGATAAGTAGAATACAATGAGCAATGTAGTATACAAAATCTATCTTTAGATCCATGGCGGCCGTCTCAAGAGGGCGGGGTACCACTTTCTTCACAACCACCTCGACATGGGTATCAAATGAAAGGGTATGATAAGTAGAATACAATAAGCAATGTAGTATACAAAATATATCTTTAGATCCATGGCGGCCGTCTCAAGAGGCCGGATTACCACTTTCTTCACAACCACCTCAACATGGGTATCAAATGAAAGGGTATGTTAAGGAGAATACAATAGGCAATGTAGTATACAAAATATATCTTTAGATCCATGGCGGCCGTCTCTAGAGGGCGGGGTACCACTTTCTTCACAACCACCTCGACATGGGTATCAAATGAAAGGGTATGATAAGTAGAATACAATAAGCAATGTAGTATACAAAATATATCTTTAGATCCATGGCGGCCGTCTCAAGAGGCCGGATTACCACTTTCTTCAAAACCACCTCAACATGGGTATCAAATGAAAGGGTATGTTAAGGAGAATACAATAAGCAATGTAGTATACAAAATATATCTTTAGATCCATGGCGGCCGTCTCAAGAGGGCGGGGTACCACTTTCTTCACAACCACCTCGACATGGGTATCAAATGAAAGGGTATGATAAGTAGAATACAATAAGCAATGCAATATACCGATTCATGGCAGCCGACGCAAGACCCATGTTCTTTGAGGCATTTCATCTGTGTAAAATTCATATCTCGAAAAATATTAAGTCAATGGATGGTTTTTATTGTTTACTATTGACTTATAGGTGCAGCGTAGGCGCACCGGGTCCCAGCTAGTATATATATATATATATATATATATACTAGCTGGGACCCGGTGCGCCTACGCTGCACCCATAAGTCAATAGTAAACAATAAAAACCATCCACTGACTTAATATTTTTCGAGATATGAATTTTACACAGATGAAATGCCTCAAAGAACATGGGTCTTGCGTCGGCCGCCATGAATCGGTATATTGAGTCTACTACATTGCTTATTGTATTCTACTTATCATACCCTTCAATTTGATACCCATGTTGAGGGGGTTTTGAAGAAAGTGGTAATCCGGCCTCTTTAGACGGCCGCCATGGATCTAAAGATATATTTTGTATACTACATTGCTTATTGTATTCTACTTATTATATCCTTTCATTTGATACCCATGTTGAGGTGGTTGTGAAGAAAGTGGTAATTCGCCCTCTTGAGACGGCCGCCATGGATCTAAAGATATATTTTGTATACTACATTGCTTAGTGTATTCTACTTATCATACCCTTTCATTCGATACCCATGTCGAGGTGGTTGTGAAGAAAGTGGTACCCCGCCCTCTTGAGACGGCCGCCATGGATCTAAAGATATATTTTGTATACTACATTGCTTATTGTATTGTACTTAACATACCCTTTCATTTGATACCCATGTTGAGGTGGTTGTGAAGAAAATGGTAATCCGGCCTCTTGAGACGGCCGCCATGGATCTAAAGATATATTTTGTATACTACATTGCTTATTGTATTCTACTTATCATACCCTTTCATTTGATACCCATGTCGAGGTGGTTGTGAAGAAAGTGGTACCCCGCCCTCTTGAGACACCGCCATGGATCTATAGATATATTTTGTATACTACATTGCTTATTGTATTCTACTTAACATACCCTTTCATTTGATACCCATGTTGAGGTGGTTGTGAAGAAAGTGGTAATCCGGCCTCTTGAGACGGCCGCCATGGATTTAAAGATATATTTTGTATACTACATTGCTTATTGTATTCTACTTATCATACCCTTTCATTTGATACCCATGTCGAGGTGGTTGTGAAGAAAGTGGTACCCCGCCCTCTTGAGACGGCCGCCTTGGATCTAAAGATATATTTTGTATACTACATTGCTTATTATATTCTACTTAACATACCCTTTCATTTGATACCCATGTTGAGGTGGTTGTGAAGAAAGTGGTAATCCGGCCTCTTGAGACGGCCGCCATGGATCTAAAGATATATTTTGTATACTACATTGCTTATTGTATTCTACTTATCATACCCTTTCATTTGATACCCATGTCGAGGTGGTTGTGAAGAAAGTGGTACCCCGCCCTCTTGAGACGGCCGCCATGGATCTAAAGATATATTTTGTATACTACATTGCTTATTATATTCTACTTAACATACCCTTTCATTTGATACCCATGTTGAGGTGGTTGTGAAGAAAGTGGTAATCCGGCCTCTTGAGACGGCCGCCATGGATCTAAAGATATATTTTGTATACTACATTGCTTATTGTATTCTACTTATCATACCCCTTCATTTGATACCCATGTCGAGGTGGTTGTGAAGAAAGTGGTACCCCGCCCTCTTGAGACAGCCGCCATGGATCTAAAGATATATTTTGTATACTACATTGCTTATTGTATTCTACTTATCATACCCTTTCATTTGATACCCATGTCGAGGTGGTTGTGAAGAAAGTGGTACCCCGCCCTCTTGAGACGGCCGCCATGGATCTAAAGATATATTTTGTATACTACATTGCTTATTGTATTCTACTTAATATACCCTTTCATTTGATACCCATGTTGAGGTGGTTGTGAAGAAAGTGGTACCCCGCCCTCTTGAGACGGCCGCCATGGATCTAAAGATATATTTTGTATACTACATTGCTTATTGTATTCTACTTATCATACCCTTTCATTTGATACCCATGTCGAGGTGGTTGTGAAGAAAGTGGTACACCGCCCTCTTGAGACGGCCGCCATGGATCATTTTAGTTTCAATAGCGTCATGGCCTACCTATTGTTTGACAGCTGCGTAAATTTGAAATTTTCATTAAATGTAATGATACAATTTAATGACAATTTTACATTTGTCAAACAATAGGTAGGCCATGAAGCTATTGAAACTAAAATGAAGTGAAAATTCCTAAAATTACCATTTTTGTTTGGATTTTGCAGCTGTTTTTTTGGTTAAAGGTATAAAAAATAGCCTACGACCTATTGTCAGACCTACCAAATATACACCAAAAATGTCATGTAAATTGGTCAACCCGTTTCGGAGGAGTACGGTAACAAACACTGTGACACGAGATTTTTATAGATATACTAGCTGGGACCCGGTGCGCCTACGCTGCACCCATAAGCCAATAGTAAACAATAAAAACCATCCATTGACTTAATATTTTTCGAGATATGAATTTTACACAGATGAAATGCCTCAAAGAACATGGGTCTTGCGTCGGCTTCCATGAATCGGTATATTGAGTCTACTACATTGCTTATTGTATTCTACTTATCATACCCTTTAATGTGATACCCATGTTGAGGGGTTGTGAAGAAAGTGGTAATCCGGCCTCTTTAGACGGCCGCCATGGATCTAAAGATATATTTTGTATACTACATTGCTTATTGTATTCTACTTATAATACCCTTTCATTTGATACCCATGTCGAGGTGGTTGTGAAGAAAGTGGTAATTCGGCCTCTTGAGACGGCCGCCATGGATCTAAAGATATATTTTGTATACTACATTGCTTATTGTATTCTACTTATCATACCCTTTCATTTGATACCCATGTCGAGGTGGTTGTGAAGAAAGTGGTACCCCGCCCTCTTGAGACGGCCGCCATGGATCTAAAGATATATTTTGTATACTACATTGCTTATTGTATTGTACTTAACATACCCTTTCATTTGATACCCATGTTGAGGTGGTTGTGAAGAAAATGGTAATCCGGCCTCTTGAGACGGCCGCCATGGATCTAAAGATATATTTTGTATACTACATTGCTTATTGTATTCTACTTATCATTCCCTTTCATTTGATACCCATGTCGAGGTTGCTGTGAAGAAAGTGGTACCCCGCCCTCTTGAGACGGCCGCCATGGATCTAAAGATATATTTTGTATACTACATTGCTTATTGTATTCTACTTAACATACCCTTTCATTTGATACCCATGTTGAGGTGGTTGTGAAGAAAGTGGTAATCCGGCCTCTTGAGACGGCCGCCATGGATCTAAAGATATATTTTGTATACTACATTGCTTATTGTATTCTACTTATCGTACCCTTTCGCTTGATACCCATGTCGAGGTGGTTGTGAAGAAAGTGGTACCCCGCCCTCTTGAGACGGCCGCCATGGATTTAAAGATATATTTTGTATACTACATTGCTTATTGTATTGTACTTAACATACCCTTTCATTTGATACCCATGTTGAGGTGGTTGTGAAGAAAGTGGTAATCCGGCCTCTTGAGACGGCCGCCATGGATCTAAAGATATATTTTGTATACTACATTGCTTATTGTATTCTACTTATCATACCCTTTCATTTGATACCCATGTCGAGGTGGTTGTGAAGAAAGTGATAAACCGCCTTCTTGAGACGGCCGCCATGGATCATTTTAGTTTCAATAGCGTCATGGCCTACCTATTGTTTGACAGCTGCGTAAATTTGAAATTTTCATTAAATGTAATGATTCAATTTAATGACAATTTTACATTTGTCAAACAATAGGTAGGCCATGAAGCTATTGAAACTAAAATGAAGTGAAAATTCCTAAAATTACCATTTTTTTGTTTTTTCAGGCAATTTTTTAAATTTTTCTCTCCGTAAGAACCATCCTCGTACTTCAACGAATATTCGAAAAAAAAAATTAGTCCAATAGGTCCAGCCGTTCTCGAGTTTTGCGCTTAGCAACACATTTAGCGATTCATTTTTATATTATAGATATATATATATATATATATATATATATATATATACACACACATATATATATATATATATATATATATATATATATATACTAGCTGGGACCCGGTGCGCCTACGCTGCACCCATAAGTCAATAGTAAACAATAAAAACCATCCATTGACTTAATATTTTTCGAGATATGAATTTTACACAGATGAAATGCCTCAAAGAACATGGGTCTTGCGTCGGCCGCCATGAATCGGTATATTGAATCTACTACATTGCTTATTGCATTCTACTTATCATACTCTTTAATTTGATACCCATGTTAAGGGGGTTGTGAAGAAAGTGGTAATCCGGCCTCTTTAGACGGCCGCCATGGATCTAAAGATATATTTTGTATACTACATTCCTTATTGTATTCTACTTATCATACCCTTTCATTTGATACCCATGTTGAGGTGGTTGTGAAGAAAGTGGTAATCCGGCCTCTTGAGACGGCCGCCATGGATCTAAAAATATATTTTGTATACTACATTGCTTATTGTATTCTACTTATCATACCCTTTCATTTGATACCCATGTCGAGGTGGTTGTGAAGAAAGTGGTAATTCGGCCACTTGAGACGGCCGCCATGGATCTAAAGATATATTTTGCTTATTGTATTCTACTTATCATACCCTTTCATTTGATACCCATGTCGAGGTGGTTGTGAAGAAAGTGGTAATTCGGCCACTTGAGACGGCCGCCATGGATCTAAAGATACATTTTGCTTATTGTATTCTACTTATCATACCCTTTCATTTGATACCCATGTCGAGGTGGTTGTGAAGAAAGTGGTACCCCGCCCTCTTGAGACGGCCGCCATGGATCTAAAGATATATTTTGTATACTACATTGCTTATTGTATTCTACTTAACATACCCTTTTATTTGATACCCATGTTGAGGTGGTTGTGAAGAAAGTGGTAATCCGGCCCCTTGAGACGGCCGCCTTGGATCTAAAGATATATACTACTAAAGATATATACTTTTGTACACAACATTGCTTATTGTATTCTACTTATCATACCCTTTCATTTGATACCCATGTCGAGGTGGTTGTGAAGAAAGTGGTACCCCGCCCTCTTGAGACGGCCGCCATGGATCTAAAGATATATTTTGTATACTACATTGCTTATTGTATTGTACTTAACATACCCTTTCATTTGATACCCATGTTGAGGTGGTTGTGAAGAAAATGGTAATCCGGCCTCTTGAGACGGCCGCCATGGATCTAAAGATATATTTTGTATACTACATTGCTTATTGTATTCTACTTATCATTCCCTTTCATTTGATACCCATGTCGAGGTTGCTGTGAAGAAAGTGGTACCCCGCCCTCTTGAGACGGCCGCCATGGATCTAAAGATATATTTTGTATACTACATTGCTTATTGTATTCTACTTAACATACCCTTTCATTTGATACCCATGTTGAGGTGGTTGTGAAGAAAGTGGTAATCCGGCCTCTTGAGACGGCCGCCATGGATCTAAAGATATATTTTGTATACTACATTGCTTATTGTATTCTACTTATCGTACCCTTTCGTTTGATACCCATGTCGAGGTGGTTGTGAAGAAAGTGGTACCCCGCCCTCTTGAGAAGGCCGCCATGGATTTAAAGATATATTTTGTATACTACATTGCTTATTGTATTGTACTTAACATACCCTTTCATTTGATACCCATGTTGAGGTGGTTGTGAAGAAAGTGGTAATCCGGCCTCTTGAGACGGCCGCCATGGATCTAAAGATATATTTTGTATACTACATTGCTTATTGTATTCTACTTATCATACCCTTTCATTTGATACCCATGTCGAGGTGGTTGTGAAGAAAGTG
>CATLJY010000427.1:0-19990 GCA_949987705.1 Thereva unica | reverse complement strand
GTAATTTCGCTGTTTAAAACTGACTTCTCGATTGATATATCGAACTGCGAAGAAGTCAGTCATCGAAATAAGAAGCCCAATAAACCCAGGAGCTTCAAATTGGCCTTGCCCTCTAGATACGATTGGTTGTTCCAGAATGAGGCAAAGATCTTTACATGGAAGAACTTAATTTTACACCGATGGATAGATAGGCTAAGTAAATCTAAGAGTAGCCCTAAAGTAAAACCTAACAAAATATACACTAACACTACTAATAATTCACCAACTAACTCATTAACCAATAATACAAAAAATTTACTTCCAACCACCATCAGAAAAACTAAGAGCACTAACGTTACTAATGATCCACTCCCAACCACTAATTACCCGAATTTCGCGCGAAGTCACGTTATTGTTGGCGGCCGTTCCTACGCTGACATCTGCGATGCTCAACCTCAACCAACCCCGCCACAGCAAATGTCATCGGATTCTTCGGTAAGATCCAAGTCGCCTTTCTTGAATCCTCTACAACCCCCGGTGGTAAAAAATACCATTATATCTGCTGACTCCGAAGATAAGAGATATTTGCTTTCACGCTTGCGAGAAAAGAGGATCTTTGATGATGTTCGCCTATTCCTGGCTTACATGCACAACAAACCAGATTCAACTTGCATTAATGGTAAGACCAGGACTAGTCTAATTATTTCTATTCAGCAAGAGGGCCTACCTACTGAACGTAATGCCCTCCTAGAACTCTTTACAAATTTCTATGAACAATTCCAAATTTCCCCTCAGCAAGTTAGCAAGGACCTCTCTGCATATGGGTCCCATGTCAGAGCAAAACATATCTCCCAACTTCAAAGGAGTCGGGACGAATCAAATAGATATTATCGTCCTTAACTAGCTTCCCCCCGAAATTCTAACCATCTCCCAGCTCGTCATTCAAAACTAACATCTTCCGATAACTTAAGACTCTTCTATCATAACTGCAGTGGGATGAGAGGCAAACTGAAGGATCTTTTTATCGACTCCAAATCCTGTGACTTCAATGTACTGGTGTTAACCGAGACTTGGTTGAATGACTCCTTCCTTAACGAGGAGATCTTGCATGGCAGCTGGTCCATTTATAGATGCGATAGAGATTATATATCTACCGGTCTCTCAAGAGGAGGTGGTGTCCTCATAGCTGTTAGAGACCCCTTAAATAGTGAACTTATCGCGACTACATCGTCTCAAACCTTCGAACATATTTTAGTACGAGTAAAGTTCGGAAATAAATACATTGTCATCGGTTCTTTTTACTTACCTCCAAACTCCGACGAATCTATATATGATAATGTGATTCATATAGTAGATGAAATATCCAACGATAGCAAAGATATATTAATCATAGGTGATTTTAATCGGCCTAATATATCTTTTATTCGTGACGAGGAAGACAGTTATTTACTTCCGATTAATGTATCAAACCCCGTCGATATAAAGTTTATCGACAATCTTTACAGCAACGACTTGCAACAGGTAATTAGCCAACCAAATTCAAATGGGAAATGGTTGGATTTAATCTTCACTAACCTCTATGAGGATTTGAACGTGCTTCCCGCTTCTGAAGAGGAGAATCTATTTAATAACACTACACATCATTCCGCGTGGGTCGTCGAGCTCAGTTCTACAATAACTGATTTTCTCGCCTCCTATAACAACTCTGTAGTCTTCGATTTTAAGAATGCCGATAATGTTAGTATTAGCACTGAATTATCCCTTATTAACTGGGAGGATTTACTTGATGGTGATGATATTGACGAGCTAGTTACTAGATTCTACGATGTTATCTTTAACACCATTGGCAGATTCGTACCCAAAATAAAAAAAAGGGATAAATTGACGGAGCCATGGCTTGACAAAAACATTCGGTCCCTTCGTAATAGGAGAAATAAATTGTACCGCGTAGTGAAAAATAACAACAATGTTAGTGCTGAGCAGAAATCTGAATACGCCAGGTTAGCCTCAGAATTTAATCATAGGTCACGGGAGGCCTATACTACCTATGCAAAGACTGTCGGTGAAAATATCATACGTAATCCTAAAAAATTCTTTGATTTCGTTAACCTAAAGCGAAAAACATCAGGCTACCCGACAACAATGACAAACGGTATCACGCACTCCTCTCTCCCCCAAGAAATTTCAAACATGTTTGCGGACAGGTTCAGTGAAATCTTCTGCCCCATTTCTTCGACTGCACACACTGTCCCAAGAGAGTATTCCGAAACTGCGGTCCTTATAGACAATATATCTTTATCGCCCGAAGATATAATGACAGGTCTTATAGATCTGGAGGTCAATAAAGGTCACGGTCCGGACTGTCTACCTGCAAGTTTTTTGCAGAGCCACGCCCAACTCATTATACTCCCTCTTCACCTCATTTTTAACAAGTCCCTTTCTGCCGGTAAGTTTCCTTCGGTATGGAAGAAATCCTTCCTCACACCAATCTTTAAGTCAGGTGATAAACATGCGGTGGACAACTATAGGGGCATTGCTATTCTATCTGTTATCCCTAAACTATTTGAAAAACTTATCTATGACATGATTGCCCCTCTAATTGTTCCGAACCTAAACGATCAGCAACATGGTTTCAGAAAAGGTCGTTCCACCACATCCAATCTTATGATAATGATATCCGAACTACTGTGCGGTATGGAACAAGGCCACCAGTTTGACGCTGTCTACACTGACTTCAGCAAGGCATTCGATCGAGTAGACCACCACATTCTATATATGAAATTATTAAGATTTGGGATATCCGGCCCCCTTCTGGATTGGATAACATCCTATCTTAACGGGAGAACTCAGGTGGTAAGATTTCAGGGCTTCCTCTCAAAAGAAATCAATGTAACCTCAGGTGTACCGCAAGGCAGCCACCTAGGGCCACTTCTATTTAACATATTCATCTCCGACCTATCTGAAATATTAAATGGCATTCCGCACCTCTTTTACGCCGATGATTTAAAAATTTATAGTGCTATTAGGTCTCAAACTGATGGATCCTTTTTACAGTCGAAACTTAATGCACTACAAGACTGGTGCACCACTAACAATCTTCTTCTTAACACCAGTAAGTGCCACGTAATTACCTTCTCCAGGAAAAGAAACAAACAGCTGCAAAATTATTATCTTAATGACAATGTCTTGGATCGTGTCGATCACATTGTTGATTTAGGCATTGTCCTCGACAGCAAGTTAAACTTTAACTTACACTATGATAATATTATTGCTAGATCCAACAAGCTGTTGGGCTTTATCAAGAGAAGAGCTAAAGAATTCGACAATGTTTGGGTTACTAAAGCCTTGTTTTGCTCATTGGTCCGTCCTATTCTTGAGTATGCGTGCCAGATCTGGGATCCTATATTTCAAATTAGTAATAATCGAATAGAATCTGTCCAAAAGAAGTTCCTTCTTTTCGCGCTTAGGAACCTCTATAATCCTTCGGATTTTCAAAACCTTCCTCACTATAAGGACAGGCTCAAAATCCTTGATCTCTTGCCTCTATCCCTTAGACGGAAATTGCTTATATCTTGTTTTACCCTGGATGTCCTGAACAATAACCTCAAGGTGCAGTTCCTGTCGGACACAATCAAATTTAACGATACTCGACAAACAAGACATTCCAAACTGCTTAAAGAGTACCCGCATCGCACTGAATATGCTAGAAACGAGCCTGTTAACAGGTGCTGCATTACCTTCAATTTCTACGCGTCCTGTTTCTCTCCCACAATAAACAAAAGTTCCTATAAAAGAAAACTCATTTCCCTGTTGTCCTCTTCTAACTAACATAGACCTAGATCTTAGTTTAATATTTAAATATTAAATACTTGCAATGTTCCTTATAATATGTATTTTTTTTTATCTGTAACTGTAGAATAACTAATTATATATGCCAGTGTTTGTCTATAAGTACAATATTATTCTGTTGTATTTAGTTTAAGTATGCCTTGTTTGGCAAATAAATAAATAAATAAATAAATAAATAAATTAGGCACCCAAGTTGAATGTTCATCATTATTGGCACCAGGATATCAAATCATGGACGAATCGTATGGACTGTGCCCAGATATTCATAAAATTAAATCACTACATGAAGTGCATCCCACTACTACGAAGGAATGGACCTACGAAGATCCAGGTAATCTAATGAAAGCGGGAATATATGATGTTTCATCAGAAGTCAAGCGATAAATAACCTCGTGACTCAAAAGCTACTAGGGGGGAATATGGATCATCAAGACATCAGTGTTCTAAATTTACTAACATCCAACGATATGCACTCCTTAAAATTGAAATTATGGAACACCCTTCAAGAGATAGGCGGCATCTACCTAGGTATCATCGGCGTATATGTGTCCATCAAAATTATTAAAGGCATCCTAACTACGGGAATAAATGCGCACAATATTTTTACAACCTATGGTTGGAACTGGAGATAACAGTAGATACCTCAGACCAAGGAGAAAATAACAATCCCGAAACCGTCATCATACAAAGGAGCCTCCAAAACTTCAACGAGCGCAACCAATTAAGCACCATCTATCTCATTATACATACTTAATTTCTAGCCGGCATTTTTCGTAAAATCTCACTACCGACAGCTATCAGGAAGGGCGAGTCGGGGCGCCTTAAAACCTCTCACCAATTTCACGGTTTCCAAGTCGTCAATAGAGGAAATGCTATCTAGACGCAGAACATTAGTAATTCTCCATTTGTTTATTTCAGATTAATTGTTTGAAATCGAACAGATTTCAAGGCGGGCAGAATGTTGAGGCGTTCATTCACCCAGGTAAATAATTGACATACATTCGCGGAATGAAGCAATTAACAAAATCAGCAGAATTGCTCAAAGCGAATGTTTAGTCAACACTTGCATCAAGTGTGAATGAACGACCTGAATAACAATAATTAATGGCAAGCAACGACTGATGACCCACCCGGAACAACCATCGACGACCAGGAGGTGTCCAGTGTCAAAACACCAGAACAACCAGGAGTCAGATTTAAGAAGTTGCGTGGGAAGACCACAACCGTCCGCCGAAACGTTGAAAAGTATTGTCGATACCGTGTTCGTTTTTGTTTGTAATTTATTGTGTATTAAAATAACTATTAATTTTGTAACTGTCGGGGCAATGTTGTGCCAGAGCACGAAGAATAAGGGGATCTGCCAAGAAGGCCATGAAGACTAAGGTCACAAAATAATAAAAGTGAGGGGGTCCTAAAGAAGTGGCGGCTAAGATGGTTCGACCTCCGTGGAGGTATCGCTTAAAACGGATGCAATTCCAGTACCTAAGGGCGGCACGACGTGCGTTGCAGAGACTAGCTCGATGGATGGGGGGGGGGGCTCGCGGTACCGGAATGCAAGGTAATTAAGGGGACAGTTAACCTGAAAACAAAATACATACTCGTGCCTACAGAGACTAATTCGCGCGATAATGGGGGTCAAGAGCCATGTAAGACCAACGAGAGAGGGCCAAAAGGAGGAAGAAAGGACGGGTGGTCACAGATCGCCGGTCATCGCAGGGGCAGACAAAAATAAACTAAGTCATATGAAGAAGAACACTTACCTCATGAGGGGTCATCCGGGTTCCAGAGGGCCACACTGGGGGGTTTAGCCGGTCATTATGTGGATTACATCCTTAAGTTTTGTTTTTGGTTTACGTTAAAATTTTTTTGGGTTTTTCACTTTGTTTTTCTTTAACCGTTTTGTTTATAAATCGTTGTTTTTTTTTTTTTTTTTTTTTTTATTATAATGACATCAAAAAGGGGATTTAGGGACGTATTTTGGTTTTTTTGGTTGTTTTTAAAAAAAATTTTGGTTTTGGGAACGGATTTTGTAGTTGTTGTATTACAGTTGCGCGTTACTTGTTAAATTATTAGTAGTAAGTAATTGTGGGTCTTGTTAATTTTTTTGTTGACGTAGTGTTATTTCGTGGACTTATTAAATATGTAGTTATTTTTTTATTTATATTTCATTCTATTATTTCATTTTCGTTATTCACCGAGTTGAGAAAACAAATAAAAGAACCTAAGTTTAAATATTTCTGTTTCTGCGTTGTTGTTTAGGGTATCAAAAAAATTTGGTAAAAGTTGTTAATGATTATTTATTTGTATTTATTTCTTATTTATGTAATAATATTAAATTTTATTTCTTTTTGTTTCTTTGTGTTTATTTCAATTTTGTAAATTCATTATATACATTTTTTTCTTTTTAGTTGTTTTTAATTCAATTTAGTAAATTCCTTATATAAAACTTTTCCTTTTTTTTTAGTATTTATTTATTATTTATATATTGATATTAAATTTTATTTATCTTTGTGGTTTTGTTTTCAATTCAATTTTGTAAATTTCATTATATTTCTCTTTTTTTTTCATTCATTTCGTGATGAGACGATAATTTAAAAAAAAACAAAAATTGTATTTCTTTCAATTATATTTATATATAATTTTTCTTTTGTTTGTATGAATTATTATTATCAATTATACTATATAAAGAAGCATACCCCAAAAATTTAACTCTGCTATGTGGCGAATGTCATCGTAGAAATTATTATTACACCAAGACAGCCAGCTAATGCAACACAATTTATTGTTATTATTGTTAATAGTATTAATATTGTTGCTATTATTATTAAATATGTTTCGTATTCTTTTTGCAATTGCAAGGTTTGTTTATTATTATTCCGTTGCTGCTGCTGTTGATAGCGATCATTAACAGTTTGTAACTTATTATATTTAATCAATTTATCAGCATGTATATTATTTGTATTATTAATTGTCACTTTTAAATCTAAATTACTATTAATTATTTTATTATGGTCACTGTGTTTTAATGATAAATTTTTTCTTATTTTTATGTATTCGCATATCTGGTGTATTAATAACCAACATTTTCGCGATTTTTGCACATTTGTGCAAGGTAGAAAACAATTAAATGATATAAAAAAAATCTACAATAAGATAAATGACGATAAGACAAATAAACAAAATTTTATTTATACATCAAAATATGGAGTTTGTTTTTATGTATCTTTTTTTTTGTTATTAATATAGATTAATTCATTTTTTATATTAAACAACCACGGAAAAGGAATGAATATTTATTTATTTAAAACAAATAAAATGGAAGGAAATGTAGTGGTGAGTGGTGATGTATACGTTCTCCCTTTTGTTTCTTTCTTCCACTGATTTTACTCAAATTTCTATTAAAATTTCAATTATTTAATAATATTTAGCACAAAAGTCGCCATTTTCTTTTTCGACGCCACTAGAAACAAGATCCGAGAGGAAGAAGATCGCCCGCCATATTTATTTCTCCTTATTCATGACCGATTCAATATATTATTTCACGCCGACGTTCTGCGTTACTTGTAACCTTGCGGTGATATTATTATTAATAATAGTTTTTGGCTTTATAATGACTTTATTTGACTATTATTTAGCTATGAAAGGCTGGCGCTTCTTAAATGGGCGAGAAACACATGTGCAATTAAAATTCGTCAGTAAATCAATTTATACGCGTTTCTTAAGTTTTTAAATGTAACAATTCAAAATTTTTTTAATTCTCTCTGTATTAAATCTAAACGATCTCACCAAAAATCCTTGAAGAACCATTGATGATTATAATCTCAAATCGGTTTCCCTTGACTTCGAAAAACGGTAAGTACCGGTCCACTCCCTCACAACTTTTCTCGCAAACTTTAAAGCACTAAAATCACATGTGAAATTCAATTTGTCACAAATCAACTAACTATCAAGATAGAAACTTAATTAAATGCGAAGAGAAACACTTTAGCTAAAGGTAGGCTAGTTAATATCACATCATTTCTATTCACCAATCGAGAGCAAAAAAATTCAAAAAGAAAGTACAACCAACACTTATGACCTCCATCAATCAACTCTCCAACGGCTAACCTCCATCGGCCCGATTTCGCACCCAACTCGTCTCGACTCCTGTCCCGAAACTATCACACAACCTACCCCCCCTTTTTTCTTTCGCGGGATCAGGCGATTTTTTGAACGGGAGGCAAAAACGTGCACCGTTAACTCGCATTCCTGTGGCGTATTCTATTTTCTGTATTTTATGTTTGTTTGTGTGGTGTTTTAGACAGTGTTAGGCTACTGGGTTCGGTGTTCTTTTCTTTGTGTTGTTTGTTTGTGTGCATATTTACAACGGAGATATTCCTATTAGATTGAAAAAAAAAATTTCTGCTCCCTGACAATGCCTGGTTGCCATGTAATGAAAATTATATCGATGCCAAAAAAAAATCTTCTAATAATTCTTTACTTATTTGTTCTTTGCTTCTTTAGCAAGATTTCCTTTATTGCTCCCGACTGTACGGTGAATAGGGTTTGTTTTTTTGTGGTAATTTTATAATTACGAAGGGCGGCCGTTACAATTTCTTGGAAATTGTGTTTAGATCTTTCTTTCTTTATTGGCGCCTTTTACGTGAACACGGAACATTTTGGTATATATGTATATAATATTTTTGGTACTGAGAAATATATATTTTGGCAGGTTAAATCTAAAACGTGTTTAAAACAACTATAATACGCAAACGGCATTCAAATAGAATTTTATTTCTCATTCATACAGCTAAAAAAAAAACTATAAATACGTAAAATTTACGTATCGATACCCTTAGCGTCATGCTGAAACACGATACCTACCTTTCTAGGGTTAAGAAAAATCCCAATTGTCCATAGAGACAATTAAAGCAATGTTAATAGTTCGAGGAGCTTACTCAAGTTGTAGCGAATTTAAGAATGATATTTCAGAAAACAACGAAATTTTAAAGAAAATTCATAATTCTAAATGTGTTAAAAGAAATTTAAATTAAAATGATTATATATGTGGTATATTATGTTATTCCGTTAGTTTACGTTTGTTTTTTTTTTTAATTATTTTTTCTCCTGAACTATGTATTATAAAAGCAATATACATAATTATATTAGTTAATCATATGTATTTTATATCACAACCAATGTAAATATTCATCATTGTGACTTGCCAGATTTATACTTGTAACCAACTTCAATATCATTATTAATTTTCGAAAATAATTCCTTTACAAAGAACCGATGGGCTGGCTTCTTCCTTCTTGATCGAAACGTGGACGTGGACGGAGAACCAACTTGGAGTCAATCATAATCAATAATTGGATTTCGTTAATTATAGAAATATATTTAATATAATAATAATAATAATTGGATTCTATCAATAATTCTATATTTAAAATAATCATTGAATTTCATTAAAACTTACATTTGGATTAAATTAACTCTTTTATTTAAGCAAATAAACCACATTTGGGGCTCAACCGGGATTTCAGGAGCAGTTATCTTCGTTCCTGAAAAGAATCGCGAGGAAATCATCGATAAAGGATCATATAACTTATAAATTGAAACTAAAAAGTTTTGCTAAAAGTGGGTGAAGAATCAAAGTCATAATTCATAAAAAACTGAAAGCCCATTATAAACGTTCAAAAATTAATTTTTATAATTGCGGTACAATTTTTTCTATTTGTCACCACGAGGCGCATGAACAAAAGATTTTTGGTAGTGGTAGCAGCGACAATAATATCAACAGCGGCAGTCAGCAATTATAACTGTGCTTCTTGTGTGTGGACGGTGCAGCGCGGTGCATAGAAGATTCTCGTGATTGACGAATAAAAGTGAATAAACATTTACTAAGCCGTTGTAAATTTTTAAACTAAGTGTATGCACAATTAATTACTCGGATTCATTTAATTGCTCGGTCATTTATTATTGGGAAATAGTTAGAATCATGAGCTCGCGAAGAAGACAAAATCGCCAAAACAGTAACATGTCGGTAAATTTCGAAAACGCTGGAGCGTCGTCGTCGCGAATGGATTTTAATGATGATGGTGTAGGAGTACTATACGTAAGAATGCTGCGTACCGAGCCATGCAGCAGTCTCAGAGAACACGGGCACGCGAAGAGAACTATAAAGAGCTCAGAAAAGAAGAAAGGAGAATTCACAGACGGAAAAAGGAAGCCTGGGAAAAAAATCTCGTCTGTGAGCTAGAACAGTACAGAGAACGACGGCCGCACCAGGCGCGGGAGTTCTACCAAAGAGTCCGCAGTATGACGCAATTCACACCACGTTGCACATACTGCAAGGACAAAGAAGGGAATCTGATCACCGATCCTAAAGGCATCTTGGAGCGATGGGAAGAGCACTTTCATGAATTGCTAAATGGCGAGCTAACTGAGGATTCGGAGGCTCCACCAATATCTGATGACAATGCTATGCTGCCGCCACCAAGCATAGAAGAAGTTAGCAGAGCCATCAGCCGGCTCAAAAACAACAAGGCCTCGGGTGCAGACGGCATCGCAGCGGAGCTGGTTAAATATGGAGGGCCTACATTACACCAAGCGATTCATGAACTAATTGTGCAAGTATGGGAGCAGGAAGTGATGCCAGAAGACTGGAGAAAAGGCATCCTCTGTCCGGTACACAAAAAAGGAGATATCACAGCGTGCACTAATTATCGCGGTATAACGTTGTTGAGTACCGTGTATAAGATATTCTCCGCTATCCTACAAAACAGGATGGCCCCATACGCCAGAAACATCATAGGCCATTACCAGTGTGGCTTCAGCCCAGGCAAATCAACGACTGATCAGATTTTCACCTTGAGGCAGGCTATGGAAAAATGTCTAGAGTTTCAAAACTCAATTCAACACCTCTTCATAGACTTTAAAGCCGCCTGTGATAGCATAGCCAGGGAAGAACTCTACAAAGCCATGAGAGAATTCGGCATCCCCAACAAACTGACAAGACTATGTAGGTTGACCATGATCAATGTGTCAAGCCAAGTAAAGGTATCCGGAACACTGTCCAGACCAATCAACATCTATAATGGACTCCGACAAGGGGACGGTCTGGCCTGCCTCCTTTTCAACCTGGCGTTGGAGAAAGTGATCCGCGATTCGGGCGTGACATCAAGGGGTACAATCCTCCACAAGTCCACCCAATTACTGGCTTACGCAGACGACATTGATCATTGGAAGAACAACAACAGCTGTACAAGAAGCTTTCACTCAGATTGAGCAAGCGGCAGGAAATCTGGGACTGCACATTAACGAAAGCAAAACAAAGTACATGGTGGCCTCGTCTGGAAGAACACCTAACATTGGTCCCACAATCAAGGTAGCGGAACACGAGTTTGACGTGGTAAAATCATTTACCTACCTTGGGTCAATAGTAGCAGCCGACAATATCATGGAACCAGAAATACGCGCACGACTGCTAAAAGCCAACAAAGCCTACTATAGTCTGTCAAGGCTCTTCAAATCCAAATATCTAGCCATAACGTCTAAACTTTTACTATATAAGACGATGGTCTTACCCGTTCTCACATATGCATCCGAAACGTGGGTGCTTAGCAAAAAGCACTCAAACCTCTTGGGCGTGTTTGAGAGGAAAATACTTCGGAGGATTGTTGGCCCCGTATGTGAGGAAGGACGATTACGGAGACTCTACAATGACGAGATCTACGAGCGCTATCGCGACATAGATGTTGTGAAGAAAATAAAGCTCGGTAGGCTCCGGTGGGCAGGGCATGTAGCTCGTATGAGTGAAGATGAGCCTGCTCGTAAAGTTCTCTGCGGTAAGACCTATGGGGTGCGACAGCGAGGGAGGCCCAACCTTCGCTGGAAGGATGGCGTGGACCAGGACGCTCAGAGTTTAGGGATGCCAAACTGGATGACATCGGCTCAGAATCGGGACCGGTGGAGAGAACAGTTGCGCGAGGCCAGGACCGGATCCCGGTTGTAGAGCCGTTAAAGAAGAAGAAGAAGGTGTAGGAGTACGCATAAATTTCAGTGACTTAGAAAATATGATCCGTAAATTCGCCGGTGACGGAACAAATAACATAGGAAAATGGTTAACAGAATTTGAATAATACGCAGTAACCTTCCGTATGAATGATCTGCAGAAATTTATTCTGTGTAAAAGGCTACTGACAGGTTCCGCTAAATTGTTCATAGATTACGAGGCAAAGCCGCTAAATTATAACGAATTAAGAAGTGCTCTGTTACGTGAATTTATCCCCAAATTTAATAGTGCCGATATTCATAATCAATTAAGAGAACGAAAAAAGAAGATCAACGAAACATTTCGGGAATATCTATATGTCATGCTCGACATAGCATCGCAATCGGAGATAGATGACCAATCGGTTATTTCGTATGTGATTGAGGGAATTCAAGATTTTTCGCACAATAAATTAATGTTGTATGGTGCAAAAAGCATAAACGAATTTAAAGAAAAACTCTTAGTGTACGAAAGTGTCAATAGTAAAATCGCTACAAAAGCATAATACGATGACGGAGGAAAAAGTTTTGATAGTGGTCGTACGAATAGAACGAATGACGCGAGAAACAATAGAGGGGCGATATTGATAAGAAATGTCGGTATTGTTTTAATTGCGGAAGTTCAGCCCATGAGTTTCACACACATGTCCTCAAAAAGATAAAGGACCAAAATGCTTTAATTGTGGTAAAAATGGACACAAGCGACCAGAATGTTCCCATTTAAAAAATAGTGTTACAGATGCACGGGCGCATATGATAACAACAAATTCCAGGTATATGACAATCAAAATAAATAACACCGTACTTGAAGCATTAATTGATACATGAAGTGATATTTGTGTAATCAAAGAAACTCTCTTGAAGCAAATTAGACCTGTTCACGTTTTCAGAAAATCTACACTTTCTTTATCAGGTTTAGGTGCAGCCGTTGCTACAAAAGGATATTTTAAGGCCTCAGTCGAAATAAATGAAGATTTATACAATGACGAAGGTGTATTTCTGTGGTTAACAATCGATGCATGCGCACTGGGTTAATATTAGGAATGAGTTTGTTGCAGCAAGCAGTGGTGAACATGGATGGTGGAATAATTAAGATAACCAAGAAGAAGAAGACCCAAAACGATGAAAATAAGGGAGAGGACGAAGAAAATCCGATGTGCTTTTTAGCTAATATTAACGTGGACGTGGAACCTGAAAATGAAAACTATCTGCCTGCCTTAGCTCATTTAAAAGACAAAAAATTAATCAATAACGTTGTTTCTTTAATAGATAATTACTTGCCTGAAGAACCAGCCCAGTCAGCAATACAGATGAAAATTGTGACAGTTGATGACGAACCAGTTTATAGACCGCCGAGGCGATTTCCGCCTATTGAGCAAAAAATAATCGAAGATCAAGTACAAGAATGATTGCAGAAAGGAATTGTGCGAGAAACGGTGTCAGATTACTCTAGCCAGGTACTTTTAGTGAAGAAGAAGGATGGAACCTACCGATTATGCGTGGACTACAGAGGGATTAATAAAAAAATTCATAAGGATCGATATCCCCAACCGAACATAGAGGACCAAATCGACAAATTACAAGGTGCTAAATTCTTCACCACATTAGATTTGGAAAATGGTTTTTTACACGTAACTATAGAAGAGAACAGCAGGAAATATACAGCATTCGTGACTCAAGCAGGACAATATGAATTTACTAGAGTACCGTTTGGTCTCTGCAATTCGCCCAGTGTTTTTCAGAAATATATAATAATTTTATATTAAAAGACTTAATTAATGAAAATTTCATTGTAGTATATATCGATGACATAATTATCCCCTCTGAAACGATGCAACACGGATTAGAGAAGCTAGAAAGGGTTTTACAGGTGGCAGCAAGGCATGGATTAAAAATCAAATGGAAGAAGTGCCAATTTTTACAGAACCAGGTTGAATACTTAGGACATTTAGTTTGAGATGGCAGTATATCACCATCGCCATGTAAAACGCAGGCGGTGCAAAAGTTTCCAATACCAACGACGATTAAACAACTTCAAAGTTTCATTGGACTTGCAAATTATTTCAGAAAATTTATACCAAGTTTCGCTTTAAGAGCACGAGTTTTAACAGACTTTCTGAAGAAAACGTCACGCTTCCAGATAAACGAAGAACATCTGGATGCAATTAAAGATTTGCAAAATGCTCTCTCATCTAAACCGCTATTAAAAATTTTTAGATATGGAGATGTAACAGAGCTGCATACTGATGCGTCAATTGATGGCTACGGCGCAGTCCTGCTGCAAAAAGATTCTGATGATGGTGCTCTTCACCCCGTTCAGTACATGAGTAAACGTACTACTGACGCAGAACGAAAATATACAAGCTACGAATTAGAGGTCTTGGCAATAGTGGAATCATTAAAGAAATTTAGAGTTTATCTTTTGGGACAACATTTTAAATTGGTTACAGACTGCAGAGCGTTCGAGTGTACGATGAAAAAAACGAGATTTGACAACACGAGTAGTTAGATGGGCTTTGCTCTTGGAAGAATTTAATTACGAGATCGAGCACCGGTAGTAGGATGAGACACGTGGATGCGCTGAGTAGAAACCCGATAATGATGTGTGTGCAAAACGACAATAATTTCCTCAAAAAACTCTTTAAAGCACAAGAAGCCATCATGGTGTTAGTAAGAAAGGAACCGTACAAAGATTATGTTTTAAATAATAATATACTTTGTAAAGCAGTAGATAATAATTTACTTTTTGTAGTGCCACACAGCATGAAGGCAAACATCATCAAAGAAATACACGAAAGGGGTCATTTGTTACGTGCTAAATTGCCGACAACTCAGCGGTTAGGTGTGGGCTCACGTGTACTACACTCTAAAAACTGAGTGTAAACTTACCCTAAGCTTAAGTGCAATTTTACATTTGCTTCTGTGGAAAAATTGATTACAATCGTAAAAGTACAAATTTTTGGTGTAATCCAACAAAAAAGTGTAAAATTACATCATTTTTAAACTTATGGTGTAATATTCAGTCAATTTTGTAAATTTTGTGTGATTTTACACCAAATTGGCGTAAACGTGCACAGGAATATGGAAAATTACATCAAACTGACGTACATCTACGACGTAATTTCTCATATTTATACCAAATGTTAGGGAATTGTCATTTCGTGAAGGAATTTGTTCAGGCGAAGGTGTGCTGGCGTGCGGATTGTGTTTTTTTCTTTTAAAAGCAAATAAATTATCTGTTAAAGGTAAAATGTTGTCTTGTCGTATGTGCAATTTTGAATCGAATACGATTAAAAAGTATAACCAACATTTGTATAAGCACCGTACCAGGAAATTTGGCGAATTTAAGTGCTTGTGGGCTGAGTGCGGTGTATTGTTATCTTCGTATCGAAACTATCAAGCGCATTGGTTTAGAAAGCATTCAGAAGAAAAGCGAAGAAATAATACAAAATATAGTATATATAAGTGTAGTGTTTTTTCGTGCAATTTTAAAACACATGATTTAAAAGGCCATTTAAAACATTGCGCAAATCATTTAAATTTTGGCAATAAAATACAATGCCCGATAGAAAATTGCTGTAAATGGTTTGAAAATAAATTAACATTTCGGACTCATGTGTACAGGCAACATAATCAATGCGAATATAAAAACCGTGTTACTTCTCAAAAATCCGAAAGCAGGCCAAACGTATATCAAAATAGTGCCGATATCATTTCAAATTCATGTAGCGAAAATAATCAAGGGGTTCAAAAAAACAAAAATCCTTTAGCTATGCTATTCCTTAATTTAAAATCCAGATTTTGCGTACCAGATGCAGGCATTCAGTTTATATATAATGAAATTTATGAAATCTTAAACAATGACAATATTTGCAATTCTCACATTTCTGAAATGAGTTCAAAGTATAAGCGCACTAAATATATAAAAGATAATTTTAATTATGTTGAGCCTCAAACAATTTATCTTGGTAGAGATAACTATCACAATGATTGCTTCTTTCATTATATTTCAATTTTAGAGACAATTAAAAGTCTTATGTCAGATAAAACTTTCTACCAATTATTTCACGAGATAAAAGAAAGTCAAGCGAATACATTTCAGGACTATAACGATGGCGAGTCAAGTTTTCATCCTCTTTGAATAATTTGAAATATTTTCACGTTACAAATCCAGGACTTCCTCCATGTATTGCGCATGATTTATTTGAAGGGATAATTCCCTATGATTTAATGGATGTTTTAAAATATTTTGTCACAAAAGATATGTGTTCTATTTATTACATAAATGTAAAATTACGTCATTTAAAAAAGCAACTCAAGCTTGCATTATCTTTCCCAAAAATTGACTTAACAATGAAGAAGGTCCCAGGAACATCAAATGAAGTACAACATATATTATTTCTTATGCCAATAGTAATGCTCAAACGTATAACAGACTTCGATGACGGAGCTTGGAAATTTTTATGTGCTATGATAGAAATGTGTCTTTTAATATGTGCCCCAAAAATTACTCTTGAACAAACCATATTTACTCTCTCACTACATTCGCTTATATTTTGAATATAGGAAAGAAATATTTCATAATTCTAAATTAAGACCAAAGCACCATTATATTTGTCACTACCCCAATCTTATTAGAAAATTTGGTCCCTTAAAATCACTATGGACAATGATTTTTGAACAAAAACATAAATATTTCAAAAAAATATCTAAAACTTGCAGAAATTATAAAAATATAACTCTAACTTTATCCGAGGGCCATCAACTGCAGCAAGCAGTTTTATTCCAAGATCGATTTAGATTATCCATTGTATGTGAAGACGCAGACAAATTTTGTAAAAATATGTATGACGTATCTCTACCTAAAGGATTTTCTTTTGTATCTAAAAAAATTTTGTTTTTAAATACAACGTATAAAGATAACGATTACGTTTTAATAAACTGTACTGAAGATGGCGATATTACACTATTGCAAATAAACGCCATATTCGTACACAATTCATATCAAAAAGCTATTTTCTATGGTATTTTGATAAAAATGTCATATAATGAAAGTATTATACTCTATGAAAGTTATTGTACGGAAAAACGCTACACTTTAATACAGATGGAAAAACTTCTCCTTTATAAGCCACTTTATGTAATTAAAACGGCAAATAAGTATTTCTATGCTCGTGTCTGTTCTTTTGTAGGCAATTAAGCATTTTTTAATACTTAAAAAGAGAGATTTTGTTGCATTATTTTAAAAATGTTAAATATCTCAATATTATATGAAGAAATAAAAAAAAACATGTAAAAAGAAAATATTAATTTTTGTGCTTTAAATCTATGTTATGTACCATAATTTATTAAGATAATTAATTTAAGATTGGACTATAAGACAAAGTTACTTTACACAATCAGCATCATATTAAAATACTTATAATGGAAAAGTTAGTTTTCAAAGTCTGGAGCTGCAATAGAATCTTCAAAAAGTCATTTTTAGCTGAACCCAAGATCTCAACAGTGATTCAAAAAGGTAAGCAATTATTATGATTGTCTAAAGATAAAAACAAAACAAAAAAATCAAATATTGAAGCAACAACAAATTATTTTGAAAGTGAAAATGAAAAAATTGAAAAATAATTTTAATAAGAGTTTTTAATGATACTACTCAACCGTTAAAGATAAAAACCTTTGTTTGTTACTTAATATTTCTTTTACTGAATTTGTTTGCTTCAATACTAAGACATAAATATAACATTATAACATAAAGTCGTTTTTTTTTAGTATAACACTTCATGTTTTATTACAGCGAATAGCTATGGGCTCACCGGGCAAATTTTAGTTTGCGAAGAAGATGGAAGTGAAATATGTGATGACGAGACCTTACAGTTTTTCGCTAAGGAGAAGAACAAATTCATGATTTTAAATCATGATGAACAATGGCTTCCAAATAATAGCTTTTTCAATATATCAACGTTGATAGATGGCAATGATAGCATTTCAACTGCAAGTAATGAACAACAACAAGCGAGTACTTCAGATCCATCTTTTCCCAATTCGTCTAATGATTTCGCAACTGTGGAATACGCTTATAAATCTGATCTTGCAAGTTCAATTTCGTCTCTTTCAGAAACACTATCCATGACTAGTACTGCATTGTCCGAAGCCTCAAGTTCTAATTCCGAATGTTTGAAGTTGTTTTCGAATTTTAAGATTCCATGGGAAAAACTTCCCTCAGATGTAATAAAAATGATGAACGAAAAAAAAAACACTAGGGCGCGCAATTAACACTGTTGGCAATCTTATTGTTGACGAATTAAGAACGTCTTCTTTTTACATCTCAATGAAAATTCTTAGATCTGTTGCGCAGCAAGCAGCAGAACAGTATCCAAAATCATTTATTGAAAGGGATGACAGCGGGAAGATTATTTCGATAGTTCCAGTCAGTTTGATAACTGTGATGAAAAACAGAAACTCATTTCTTAATCGAAATCAAAAAAAAAATAAAAATGAACTGGAACCTTTAATTCCTTTAAAAAAAAGACGAAATGCCAACACTTTGAGCCAATCTTGTGCAAATTGGCAGCCTCCAAATATACCAGACGGAGATTGCAGTGAAAGTGCACAATATAAAAAACAGTTTTTAATAGACCTTTATAAAAAAGGATCGTTAAAATTACAAGACAAAGAAAATGTCAGGCAGTACATGAAAGACTGCTTTGCAGTGCAGAGGCTGTATTTAAATAATTTGGAGAACATTCCTGCCGTGCAAAGGACAAAAGACCTTAATGCAAAAAGCTCGATTTGAGTAAAACGCGTTTCAAGTGTTTTTTTGTTACTTTCTGTAAAATAAGAAAATGAAAATGAAGTTTATTCAAATTATCTAAACTTAGATAATTTGAATAAACTTCATTTGCATTATCTTATTTTACGGAAAGTAACAAAAAAAAAACTTGAAACGCGTTTTACTCGAATCGAGCTTTTTGCATTTAGGTCTTTTGTCCTTTGCACGGCAGATTCCGTCTCTTGAGTCCATAAAAAATAACTGGCTATTTCTTTTTGAACAAGAATTTCTAAAACAACATTTTTGCCAATTAACCGGTCTGGAAAGCGAAAATTTCATTCACAACTTTATCGCTGAGAAGGATAACATGACAACTTTTCTAAAGAAATTTGGATCAAAATATCTTACACTACAAGATTCAGATGAAGACGACATATCTATAATAGAGGCACTAATAAAGTATTTCAATGAGGACCAAAATTTGCTGTTTAAAAAACATGTGGTAATTAATTCATTTATACTTAATTTTATTTCAAACGAGTACATTTTAACATTTTTACAGACTTGTACCAGCCTTGATGAAATAATCTCTGAAAATCCTGCAAATACACCTTGGGTGGCCATTATAGGTAAGTTGTTTTGTTAATTAATTGCGTAATAACGTAAAGCTCATCTTTATGTTTTTTTTCTTTCCAGAAACTTCGGAACAACATTTTGCATACATCTTTTTTGAAAAAAATATTTTCCTTAAGTACAGATGTTTTACTTTTATTGAACTAATTAGGGATGTTATTTGTACTTATTATGTATTCAATGTAATATATCCGAAAGGTATATCTCAATCGCTCGAATTTTGTGTACGCTTTTTTTGGAAGTACTATCCCGAAAATGTAAGAGGCAAAAAAAATCATATAAATAATTTAAGTAAAATTAACAATCTTATAACTAGATTAAGGGACTTAAAAAAATGATATATATGTATGTAGTACATATCACTCAGAAAAATAACGTTGTAAAATCAATCGAATTAATATTGAATCAATGATTTCCAAATATGATTGGGCCCCAATGCTGAAAATATGAATTTAACAATGTTTTGTATTTAATTTTGAAATTAATAATTTCCTCCGTTAATTCAATAAAATAACATTTTGAAACAACTTTCTAAACGTATTAAAAACAAAACGTTTTATTATTGAATTTTAATTATGTGTATTATTGAATTAAAAATGTTACCGTTTTGAAACAAATCATTTCGTAGTAAAATTAATCTTATAATGCGTTTAATTCAGTAGTTGTTTGATTTTATTTTAATTTAGCCCTTTTTTAATTTGACAACGTTATATGATTGGTTTTACT
>CATLJY010000426.1:0-52031 GCA_949987705.1 Thereva unica | reverse complement strand
GCGCCTACGCTGCACCCATGAGTCAATAGTAAACAATAAAAACCATATATTGACTTAATATTTTTCGAGATATGAATTCTACACAGATGAAATGCCTCAAAGAACATGGGTCTTGCGTCGGCCGCCATGAATCGGTATATTGAGTCTACTACATTGCTTATTGTATTCTACTTATCATACCCTTTCATTTGATACCCATGTTGAGGGGATTGTGAAGAAAGTGGTAATCCGGCCTCTTTAGACGGCCGCCATGGATCTAAAGATATATTTTGTACACTACATTGCTTATTGTATTCTACTTATCATACCCTTTCATTTGATACCCATGTCGAGGTGGTTGTGAAGAAAGTGGTAATTCGGCCTCTTGAGACGGCCGCCATGGATCTAAAGATATATTTTGGATACTACATTTCTTATTGTATTCTACTTATCATACCCTTTCATTTGATACCCATGTCGAGGTGGTTGTGAAGGAAGTGGTACCCCGCCCTCTTGAGACGGCCGCCATAGATCTTAAGATATATTTTGTATACTACATTGCTTATTGTATTCTCCTTAACATACCCTTTCATTTGATACCCATGTTAAGGTGGTTGTGAAGAAAGTGGTAATCCGGCCTCTTGAGACGGCCGCCATGGATCTAAAGATATATTTTGTATGCTACATTGCTTATTGTATTCTACTTATCATACCCTTTCATTTCATACCCATGTCGAGGTGGTTGTGAAGAAAGTGGTACCCCGCCCTCTTGAGACGGCCGCCATGGATCTAAAAATATATTTTGTATACTTCATTGCTTATTATATTCTACTTAACATACCCTTTCATTTGATACCCATGTTGAGGTGGTTGTGAAGAAAGTGGTAATCCGGCCTCTTGAGACGGCCGCCATGGATCTAAAGATATATTTTGTATACTACATTGCTTATTGTATTCTACTCATCATACCCTTTCATTTGATACCCATGTCGAGGTGGTTGTGAAGAAAGTGGTACCCCGCCCTCTTGAGACGGCCGCCATGGATCTAAAGATATATTTTGTATACTACATTGCTTATTGTATTCTAGTTATCATACCCTTTCATTTGATACCCATGTCGAGGTGGTTGTGAAGAAATTGGTACCCCGCCCTCTTGAGACGGCCGCCATGGATCATTTTAGTTTCAATAGCGTCATGGCCTACCTATTGTTTGACAGTTGCGTAAATTTGAAATTTTCATTAAATATAATGATTCAATTTAATGACAGTTTTACATTTGTCAAACAATAGGTATGCCATGAAGCTATTGAAACTAAAATGAAGTGAAAATTCCTAAAATTACCATTTTTGTTTGGATTTTGCAGCTGTTTTTTGGTTAAAGTTATAAAAAATAGCCTACGACCTATTCTCAGACCTACCAAATATACACAAAAAATTTCATGCAAATTGGTCAACCCGTTTCGGAGGAGTACGGTAACAAATACTGTGACACGAGATTTTTATAGATATAGATTATATTATAAAAGACTTTACACTATGTTTTAATCTAAGTATTATACCTAGTTTAAGTGTGCCTTGTTTGGCGAATTAATAAATAAATAAATAAATTTTTTAGTCAAAATTCTCGAGTCAAACCATAGTTTTTTGCCTCTAAACTCTGGTTAATTAAGAGTTAAACTCGTCCTAAAAATGCGTCATTTTACACTTAAATTTTGTCAATTTTCCTGGATCCCGCCTTACTAGGGGGTATTCCATACATCCCAGACCCCCCGGTGTTTTAACCCCCCCCCCGAAATTTTTTCCTGGGTACGGCCTTGCATCGGGCGCGTGTTAAGCTCGCTACGCCACTGATTACAAAACACAGTTTTCGGATGGATCGTCACAGGAAAGATTGGAGAGGCTGCACTAGAAACCGCCACGTGCAATATTGCTTATACCGAAGATGAGGAAACCACTAGTAGACTGATAGACAAATTTTGGAAGTTGGAAGATATTGGTAACATGGAACAAAATCTGACAGTGTCAGAAAAATGATTTGAGGCCCTTTTCAATGAAACTTTTTTTTTTTTTTATGTGGCAGTGCTAAGCTCAGGAGTCACCCTTTGTACTACTAGTCCGTCATGTCATTTGTCACGTCATGGTGCAATGTCTAGCAGTAAGCTTAGTACGGGAGGGAGGGAGGGGGAATAGGGTAAGGATTATAAAGGCACGGGAGGGTATTGAAGAAGGTGGTAATGAACCCTGCGTTTGAACTCTTGGATGTTGTAGGAGCTCGGAAAAACTGACTGCGAGAGATTATTCCACAGTCGAGTTGTTCTATTTACAAACGAATTCATATCTTGTTGAGTGCGTGAAAGGGGGAGTTGCAGGTAGAGGGAGTGAGACAAGTGGGCTAATCTGGTGTTGCGGGTATAGGATTGCCGTGGAGGCAGGAGAGCGTTTAGCTCGGAGGAACAGTCACTATGATAGTAGCGATAGAATTTTGTCAGTGCTGCTACATTCCTACGGTGGCTCAAAGGGTCGATGGTGGAGCAAGCGGTATCGTCATTAATTAACTTAAGGGCCCTTTTTTGGACCTTATCTAACCATGCTAAGGTGGTTATTGGAGCGCCGCCCCAAACGAGGGAGTTGTATTCGAGAAGAGGCCGAATGTAGGATTTATAAATAACAGCACGGGCCGATGGCTGGAGGAGGAACTTGCATCTCTTAAGAAATCCCAAGCACTGGGATCCTTGTTTTGCGATTTGGAATATGTGGTCATTCCATCGCAAGTCTTTGGCTAATGTCACACCTAGGATGTGTAGGGATGGGTCGGCCTTTAGTACCACGTCATCCACTTTCAAGGATGGTGAGGTGTTGATCTTTTTCTTTGAAATAAGACAGTGCTTGGATTTGTCGGGGTTGAAATCAACACGATTGTTCTTTCCCCACTCTAGAATGAGTTCAATGTCGTTATTAACAGAGATGGACATAATTTCCCGATCATCAAGACAGGATCTGGCATGAGTCTGTCTTGTATCGTAGCTGTACGAGTAACGTAAAGTACCGTCGTCAGCGAAGCTGAGAAGTGGGTTGGAGGGGATTGAAAGTAGGTCATTTATAAAGATGAGAAATAGGGCCGGTGATAAAATTGAACCCTGGGGGACCCCCGCAGAAATGGAGTGAGATTTAGATTTGACGCCATCCAATACTACCTTAATTGAACGGCCGGAAAGGAAACTTTCAACCCACTTATACAGAAGCGAGTCAATTCCAATAGCTTTGAGTTTAGCTAACAAGGCTGAGTGGCATACTCTATCAAAAGCCTTGGAGATATCTAAAGCAACCAAACTAGATTCACCAGATCCATGCAAACATCGGTTGAGGTGTTCTGTAAGGCAAACTAAAAGATCACCAGTGGATCTTTTTTGTCGAAAGCCGTATTGTTTGTCGTTGATAAGTTGGTTGGATTCTAGGTATCCCATTAGCTTTTTGTTAATTATCGTTTCCATGGTTTTGGAGAGAATAGAAGTAATTGCTATTGGACGGTAGTTGGAGGGAAGGCTGGAGTTACCTTTTTTCGGTATTGGCTGGACATGGGCAAGTTTCCAGGAGTCTGGGTAAACTCCGGAGGAGTATGATAGAGCAAAAAGTTTGCGCAGAGGTTTAGCAAAAGGTGATGCGCATTGTTTTAAGACGACAGGGGGTATATTATCGGGTCCAGTGCATTTATTGACATCGAGCTCCTTGAGGCACCTGTACACCTCGCGAGTTCTGAAGAAAACCCTGGGCATTAAATGAGCGCTGTACTCGAGAACCGGGGGTAGCATATCAGTTTGGGGTAAAGAAGAATTGGAAGCAAACAGAGATGCTAATAAATCGGCCTTGGATTTTCTGTCTGTTATCACCTTCTCATCGTGGATGAATGAAGGAGTTGTGGATGAAGTGAAATTCTTCTTGATGGAGCTTACCAAGGACCAGAAGTTCTTGCTACCAGAGGTTGCATTAGGGTAATTCCATGCCAACTCAGCATGAGTGTCCACCCGCACATCACGGATTTTAAATTCAACTTCAGTGGCGTGTTCTATACTTAAAAACAACACATTTTGCCAAAAATAAAATTTTTTCATTGATTCTATTGATTTTTATAATCGATTTTTTATTTTATGTTTTTATCGAAGTCAGAAGTCACAATAATTGAATTTTCTTCTAAATTTGCAAATAGTGAACAGTAAAAAATGTAAAAATGTACTATTCTGATAGGAAACTTTCTGACGAATCGATTAATGGAATTTTCGAAGCGAAATTTTTAGATCTAATGGTCCAAAATGGCGTTTTTTTGAAAAAAATCACCCTTTTTTCAACTTCAAATATCTCAAAAAGGGATATCTCAAAAAATTTTGTTTTACATGAAATCGCAAGGGTTTTAATTGAACTTTACGAATATATCATGGTCTTTTGTACTTTTGGCCAACCAAGTTGATTTTCAGGCTATTTTAGGTCAAACTCTGAATTTTCACCAAATGAAGTGATTTTTAATATGTTCTATCACTATATTTTGCAAATACCGGGAAAAAAGGCTAATAACAAACATTTTCACCCTCTATCCCTCTATCATTAACCCTCTATCTTGGTAGACATAAATGAAGTCTAAGTCTCTTGTGACTTCATTCATAAATCTTTGAAATGACTGGGCTGCATTTCTCAACCCAAATGGCGTGCGAGTGAACTCATACAAACCAAAGGGTGTTATTAAGGCAGTTTTATGCACGTCTTCTTGTGCAATGGAGATGTTGTGGTACGCACGCACCAAATCCACCTTCGAAAAAATCGTGCATCCGTGAAGGTTCACAGAGAAATTGTGAATGTGCGGGATAGGATATCTATCCGGCACCGTGACTGCATTAAGGCGACGGTAGTCGCCGCATGGCCTCCAATCATTTGTATCCCGTTTAGGGACCAGATGAAGTGGAGATGCTGCGGGAGACGACGATGGTTGACAAATCCCTAGTTAAACCATATGTTCAAACTCCAATTTCGCCACATTGAGCTTCTCAGGATGGAGTCTACGAGCGGTAACGAAGGTAATTGCCCATTAGTAACAGTGTGATGTTGCACATTGTGTTTAACCGGTAGGTCAAAATTAAGTGGTTGTGTTAAAGAAGCGTACTTCATTAACAATTCTTTATATTTGCCAAGATGTTCTCATTCAAAGCTCTCGATCATAACTATCATATACTCACCAGTTGCACAGACGTCAGTCTGAAGACTGGTCTGTGAGTCAACTAATACTCGCATTTTGAAGTCGAGGATGAGTTCTAACTTCGTGAGGAAGTCCGCACCGAGTATAGCTTTGTTAGTGTTGACTATTATGAAGTTGTGGATGAACCGTCGGCGAAGACCTAGGTTCAGTTCCAGCAACTTCATGCCAAAAGTGTGGATCGTGGATCCATTAGCGGCCCGCAGAAGTAAATTAGGGCATGTAGTTTATACCCTAAAAGTGTGCGCTGGAATTAATGATAGAGACCCTCTATCCGATCAAATCATACAATGTAAAGTCGTCAGTCTTGATACAACACCTGCAATCAAGTTCAACCTGATTACCAAAAGAAAAATATTGATGCATAATTATAATTTGATACCTGCATGCGGCGGATATCCGCCAGGCGGAATTTATAGATTAATGGAAACTTGCGGGTGCAAATGGACACCGTGCACGCGCAAATCAATTGTGCTAATCAAGCAAATTATGTGTAAGAATATTTTCACCTAGAAGTAAGTTAAAATTAAATTAAATATTCAGTACTTGTCAACAGTTTGAGTCGTTCGGTTAATTAAACTTTGTTATTAGTAAAAACTTGTTTTGTTTCATTCATTAATAAAAATTTCTATGTTCCCGGAACAAGTTGATACCTTTGTACCAGTTTGATAAATATAGAATTTTCTTTTGTATTATGAAAAGATTAATTAAATATTTAGAAAATGAAGTTTCAAATGCCTTTTCATTGAAATGCTTTCATTTTTTTTGCAGTCTGATACAAAACGCAAACGTTACTTCATCACAAATAAAACTTAATAGTACTTTTTTACTTAAATTGCATTACATATAATTTTTTTGATTGATTAAGATATATGCTGAAAAACTGTGTGTTCGGTGAAAATGTTTGTTATTAGCCTTTTTTCCCGGTATTTGCAAAATATAGCGATAGAACATATTAAAAATCACTTCATTTGGTGAAAATTCAGAGTTTGAACTAAAATAGCCTGAAAATCAACTTGGTTGGCCAAAAGTACAAAAGACCATGATATATTCGTAAAGTTCAATTAAAACCCTTGCGATTTCATGTAAAACAAAATTTTTTGAGATATCCCTTTTTGAGATATTTGAAGTTGAAAAAAGGGTGATTTTTTTCAAAAAAACGCCATTTTGGACCATTAGATCTAAAAATTTCGCTTCGAAAATGCCATTAATCGATTCGTCAGAAAGTTTCCTATCAGAATAGTACATTTTTACAATTTTTACTGTTCACTATTTGCAAATTTAGAAGAAAATTCAATTATTGTGACTTCTGACTTCGATAAAAACATAAAATAAAAAATCGATTATAAAAATCAATAGAATCAATGAAAAATTTTTATTTTTGGCAAAATGTGTTGTTTTTAAGTGTAGAACACGCCACTGAAGTTGAATTTAAAATCCGTGATGTGCGGGTGGACACTCATGCTGAGTTGGCATGGAATTACCCATTAAGGAGTTTACTTCTCAATTTGTTGTCAAATGAATTTTTGACATTCCTGATGGTGACTTTGCAGGAATTTCTCAGTTTTATATACTCTAAACGGAGCGATTCACTCGGGGAGCTCTTGTAAGCTCGAAAGGCGGCTTCTTTATTTCTGATTGCATTCATACACTCCTGATTAAACCATCTGTTGGGCCTAGCCTTCACAGATTTAGTTGTATGAGGAATGAACAAATGCATTCCTGCCTGTATGATCCTAGAGATACGGATAGCGGCAGCGTTGACGTTTTTGTTTCGGAAACACAGGTTCCAGTCAGTAGATTGGAAAAAATTAATAAGCCCCAGCCAATTCGCCTTCCCATAATGCTATACAGTTCTTTTAACTGGTTTGGGAGGGGTGGGAAATTTGAATGGGAAGCTAGCGCTAACTAAGCAGTGGTCCGAATTGCCGAGAGGTGAATCAACTGTGACGGTATATCGTGCTGGATGAGAAGTAAGGAAAAGATCAAGGAGATATCTTCCTTGACCAGCAGCATCAGGGACTCTTGTGGGATGATCCACAATTTGATGCAAGTTATTGATGTCTGCAAAGAGCTCGACGTCCTTGCCAGAAGCACTGGTGCCATTTGAGTAAGTCAGCCAGTTTACATTGTGAACATTGAAATCACCCGCAACGATGATTTCACACTCAGGATTGGACGATAAAAATCCCGAGATTTGTTCGGAAATAGTATCAAAAGATAAGGTGGAGGCTTCGTTACTTATGTTAGGGCTTCTGTATAGGAAGCAGAAGAATATGACGTGGCTTTGGAAAATGATTTTAATCCAAAAATAATTAAAATCTGAAGTCGTGCTTGAATTTATTTTATAAAAAGCCACGTCATCCCTAACATAGATGGCGATACCCCTATGGGGGGAGAGATTGTGCACTAAAGTGAACCCCGATACCTGGTAACGACCTAAGTCATTATCGGGTGATATTTGGGTTTCACTAAGTGCGAAGATTGGGGGTTTATATGTCAACAAGTGGCACTCAACAAAAGAAAAGTTCGCATGAAGTCCACGGATGTTACAGAGGTCAAAAACAAAGCTTGACTTGTAACGGGACTTCGGTTGCGAGGGTTCAATCGCCTTCTTCTTATTGATATTTCCCGGAATTACAACCGTTGCAACCATCAGAGTCCAACTGTCCAACGACATGACAATGGTCGATTTATAGTCTCATTGCGATTTGCAGAAAATCCCACATGTCTAGGCGACTCAAAACAGATAGCTATCAACGTGACAACGTCTATTAAAACGATGAACGCCGGCTGCATGCACGAAAAATGATGACTCATTGTCCCGTTATGTCCCTTTATGTCCCGTAGTAATTTTAAAAATTTGATTGTAGTATAAAAACACTTCAATTTAACGCTTCAAAGAATAAAAGAAAGGACTGAAATATTAGTATATTTATATTTATTTTAAATCATTTAATTTATTATAAATCATCAATTTCTCATCACCTTTTCTCTTAATGAATTGTGATCACAAATAGCTACGTAAAGCAATTGTGCAACGCTATCAAAAGCACAAGTGTTTGTTACACAAATTGTTTTCTTCTCGAGATTGAAGACAGTCGATGAGAAATTGTTGCCATTTCTCAAAACGCCAATTTTGTGTCGGCCTTCCAATCTGATCGCATCTTTCAATAGTTCTTTGCGACCTCCCAAATAAAGGGCATTGTTTTGGCTTCGCCTTGTCTTTCCAATTTTCGTATTCTCGAACCGCTTCAATTATATTCTGAGAACTGGTTGATAGTGCTTCTTCTCCACTTGCATGTGAACCGTTCAAGGATAACTCATGAGAAGTATCGAAACCTGCAAAAAATTTGAGAAGTTATATTAGATACATTTTTAGTTTAAATATTTCAGTCCTTTCTTTTATTCTTTGAAGCGATTTATATCATTACGCAGAACTATAGTACTAGCGTTTCACATTTCTCACCCTTTTTAATTTCTCGAGAAAAGAAAACACACATTATTTTTCTCGAGATTTCTCGAGATTTCTTGAGAAAATAACTTATTAAAACAAAAATCTAATGCACTTTATAATATAAACTGAAATTCATTTTTTATTATAGAACAAAATAAAAAATAGTAACGTAAAAATAAATTCTTCAAGTTTTACAAAAATATATAAAAAGGTTTATAAAAATATAATAAATTTATCATTTTTGTGATTTAAAATAATGTTTTAAGAAACACAGAGCATCCAAAGTTGAATCTCCCATCCTTGTTCTTTTTTTGGTAACATAATCTGTTGCAATAGAAAAATTTCGCTCATTTTGCGTAGTAGTTGGTTTAATGGTCAGAAGTGCATCCAAAAGATTCTGCAAATTTGAGGTTCTCTTTCCATTGGTTTCAAATATTTTAAATTCCTTTGTTAATGATTGAAATTTATCAGCATTCGGACTTTCATATTCTTTTAAACTTTTTGAAATTGCAAAATTTATTTTTTGCTGTAGACTTGCTTCTTCTTCTCGATCTGGACATTCTTCAATATTTTCAGTTTCATCAGTATCTTCAGTATTATCGTTATCACTGTTTTTAGTTTCAAAAATTCTAGATGATATAGATTTAGCCAATTTATAAATCTCTTGTCTTGGTGCCATGTCGAAAAAACTATCATTTTCTTTCTGTGACACACAAGCAGGATTCTGTAGGAGCCTAATAACAGATACTAAAGTAGAATCCCTTCTTTTAGACATTTCCTCCTTAACTGCTTTAAGGAGGTCTCGACTTAAATTAGTGTTTAATTTTTCCAAAGTTGTAAACAAAAACCTGAGAGCTCCTTCAGCAGATAATAGTGTAGAATCTTCTCGGCTAAGAGTTTCAATTGTAATCCGGAGAGGTTTTAGTGTTGCTAATATTATTTTAGCAACCTCAACATAGCCATCGTTCCATAAACTACCCAAATTTAATTCAATCAATAATGCTTTTTTTATTGGGCCGCTGATTCTTACAAATCTTTCTACCATAGTCTCCATTGTATTCCATCTAGTAGAACAATCTAAGACTACCATTAGCTCCTTTTTCTCCTGTTCCACTACATATTTTTGCAATATAACATTTTTAACGGGGGAGTTTCTAAACATTTTTGATATTTTTCGAATGGATTTAATAACTTTTTCAATTTGGGGCTGCAAATAAACCTCAACGTCTTCCACAACTTCTATATCAGAATCATCATCAGAGTTATTATTTTCATTTTCTAAATCTTGTACTTCAGATACGTTATCAGATTCCAGTTCTCCGATACAAGCAAAGTTATCAGGATGCCTCTTCTTGGTATAAAATACTTTCAGAACAGCCAAATGCAACCCGTGATTGTAACAAAGTTGGTGAAAATGGGAAGATAATTTTCCAAATTTCAGCATTACAGCAGCACCATCACTCATTGTAGCTACTATATCGTCATTAAATATGATATTAAATGATTTTAATTTTTCTTCTATTAATTCCAATGCTTTTTTAGCAGGACAACTACATATGTACCAACTACAGGAACCATCCCTAAGTTGTCTGAATCTTTGTTATTATAGTAAAGGTGTACATCCATATATCTTTTATTTTTCATGCTGGTCCATTCATCAATGGATATACTGAATTTTTTACCATTATCTTTGTGTTTAATTATTTTTTTAATCAGATGTTGTTTTATATCTTCATAAAAGTTCAGCATTAATTGCATCACTTTGGTAGGGTTTCGTGGTAAATTAAATCCTTTGCCACTCATAGATGTTCTAATGAATTCACTTTTAGTAATTCTGTGAAAAGATATTCCATCAACAGCTGCTAACTTTGAAATTAATTCACCCATAGTTGTTCGTTTTAAGAAAGATTCAATTACTGAATTATCTCCGTACCTGTATCTTTTTGCTAAGGTACTTTGACCATCATTATTTTCTTCTCTTTTATACTCATGTACACCTTCAAGATGCCTACGCAGACCAATAGTCGCCGAACCTTTGCATGAAAGTGATTTAAGACATATCTTACATATTGCCAAATCTTTATTCCTTTCACTTTTTTTAAAATGTTCCCAACAGTCCTGGTAAATTTTACTCATTTTGTGGGTAATTGTTGGTTTCTATTTTTTTAATTAAAATTATTTTAAAAACAAAATTTATAATAAAAAAAAGAACCTTAAATTCCTTCCTTTTTTTAAAATATCGTTCACAACGCAATTGTTGATAACTGATGATTTATTTATTATATAAATATAGTATCGGGAATTCCCCGAATTTTTAAGCATAAAACAACAACAACCACTGAAGTTTGAGACAATTACCAAGTTTATAGCAAAAAAATTAAATCGATTTAACTCAAAGTTACGTGAAAATTTCGAACTAGCGTATAAACGGCTACAAATAAATTGTTATAACTATGTGCCTGTTTAGACGGTTCGCTTCCAGGAGCGTTCCTCACGAATTTTGTAGATGAAGGGGGAAGTGGGAATGAACAGAGGTACCACCCCACTTCTCCCTTCATCAACCAAGCTCGTGAGGAACGTTCCTGGGAGCGAAGCGTCTAAACAGGCCCTATGGCTTAAGCCAAAACATTTCGCTTTAAGCCATAATTCGAATTACCTCGTTTATAGGGTAAAAAATTTTGGATGATCCAAAATTCGAATTATTTTTGGAGTAGCTATAAACTAGGTAAATTAGGAATAACAAAATAGAAAACTAACGGTGTTTTTAAAAAAAATTGTATGTCAGTGATGAATAAGAAAATGAACAAAACGGCAAATTATTAAAGTTTTAAGAATTTCCAAAAATAACAAAGTTTTATTCAAAAAATTCACTTAATTATAATTTTTGCATATTTTTCGAGAAATATCTAAATTTCTCGAGAATTGTGACTTCATAATTTTATAATTTTCTCGAGATTTTCTCGAGAAAAAATTCTCGAGAAGAAACACTATACAGTATAAAATTTGTAATGCATTTTTTACCTTTTCTGTGTTTTTGCAGTAGTTGACGATCGTCTGTTGTGTTGCTCGAAGTCCGTTCGTGGACGAAGTCAATGGATTTGATGACGGCTTTCAGATCTTTTTTAGCTTCTAAAAATATTGTTATTTTTATATAAATAAAGTTTAATTTTTAATTTTATACAAATAGCAAAATTTCGCTTTTAAAACCAAAAATTTCACTAACTTCTTTTCCTCGTTGATATTCTAGCCACTTTTAATGCCTGTTCCTTTGAATAACAAGCTCGACACAGTCTTTTTTGATTATAGCCCTCATCCTCATCCCCATTCATGGCATACGAACAGCCATCTAAATGATGGATTCCTGTAGAGCATTTTTCGCACTTTCGAAGATAAGGTTCGTTATTTCGGCAAGCTGGACAATCATTTTGCGCTGGAACAATTGTCTCGATCGTTCGGATTCGTTGCTCACTAACTGGCATGAGGGCTAGCTCGATGGCTGGTTCAATGTTTTGCTTTTCTGAAATTAATTTAATTTACGTAATGAAAGCGACTAGTTTTGTTCTTGCAATTTCAATCTTTTACCTGGTACACTTTCAAGCAACATTTCAGTCCTAGGAGCTTCCACCAGTTTCATTTTGCCTTCGAAGTACTGGAAATGCTGCTGAATAAAGTAATCCACTCAGTACGGAAGATCAGGAAACACATCGTGTTTCAGCCGCTTGAATTCACGTTCACTACCTGAAGATGTTGCAGGTACTCTTCCAAAATTGAAGTCATCACGAGAAACGTTTGACCACAGTGGTAGCAGATCCAAGTGCTTCGAAAGATACTTCACCAAGTCGGGCAAATAATACGGATTAAGTTCTAAACCTTTCGGACTTTTTATTTTTTCTCGCATTTTGTCTTTAATCTTCAGACCCCATTGATACCAATTGTTCTCAGTGATTTCTTCAATGCTCTTTTTGAGCATTTCACAACCTGGCTCATGCTGTGAACTCTCCGACATAATTTCGCATTCATCTGCTTCATCATCCGAGTCGCCCAAAATTTCATCACAAGAATATTCTGGAAAAGAAATAAAGAAACGTTAATATACAAAGTATTATTTTTTTGAGATAGTTTTTTTTTTATCATTTCTAGAACAGAATTACCTGTAATCAAATTTTCAAGAGCCTCCTTGGACTTCTGTGCAGGAGATGATCGCCCATCGGCCATTTTTCCGTATGTTTTGCTTAATGCAAGAGTAAAGATTTTTTTTGATCAAACTCGCTGCGTTTTTTTTACTTCGACACAATTAGTTGTCCCATCGCACCCATCTTTTTGACCCCTCTCATTCGTTTTTTGAATAGCCTAGTGTAAAGATGAATGAAATAGGCGTTATCAAAACGAATGAATATTTTGGGAAACTGGCTCGTATTACTCGTGTCGCTCGTATCGCAGGCATCAGCATACTCCTCGACGTACCGAAATCCTGTGTAGGTACGTGTGACTGCATTAATCAGTGACCGCGACATATCAGTCACTACTTCTTTCGGAGTCACATCTGACACCCGAAGATGCGACTGCAGAAAAAACTGTATCTTGTCAGTGTCGTGGCTCTCGGACAACATGTGTCCAACTGTCAGCTGTCCCTTAGAGCATCTGAGAACGATTTCATATAAAAAAACTGGTCCAGCAGGCATGTCAAATAATTTTTCCAACTGATGCGCTTTATTTCCAGTAGCGTCGATGGATATGAAGCTGTCCTTTTCGTTACCGTACTTTTTGTAAAGCTGCATTTCTGCACTGGTCCAATAATGTACCATAAATGGTTTATTACTCAGTAGGTGGATTTCATTTGAATATCGATTGTTGGTCAGGATATCAAGAGCTGGGATTAGGGTCCAAGTATGTCTTAGCAACAGCCTCGTGTTTGACGTTCCGGAGAACGTTAGCAGAGTACAAAGTGGGAGCTTCATGTTCTCCTTGAACCATCAATTTATTTGCCAAATCTGCACGATAATTTTCAATTTTCTTCGATTCTAAGATTTCAGCAACAACCTGCCTTTTTAACTTCCCAGTATAGGAAGTTATTGTAATCGGTCCGAAAATCGAAATCGAAAATTTCAACGTATTTTCATCTTTCAAGGTCCCAGGAGCATTTTAAGCAAAAAATTGGGAGGAAGTATGTGTGTGTGTGTGTGTGTATGTGCGTACGGATGTGGTCATTTTTTCCTGCACGATATCGCGCGAACCAAAAAAGATATCGACTTCGTTGAGGTGTTGTTCGAAGCGTATTAACCGAAATATGATCTGAAAAGAATTTCATGAAATTCGGTCCAGCCGTTTTTTTGTTTAAGCGACGTAAGTGATTTTTGTACCTGCACGATATCGCCCGAACCACGAAAGATATTGACTTACTTGAGGTGCCGTTCGAAGCGTATTAGCGACAATATAATCTAAAAAGATTTTTATAATATTCGGTCCAGCGGTTTTTTGGTTTAAATGACTTAAGTGATTTTTGTACCTGCACGATATCGCGCGAACTATTAAAGATATCGACTTAGTTGACGTGCCGTTCGAAGAGTATTAACCAAAATATGATCTGAAAAGATTTTCATAAGATTCGGTCGAGCCATTTTTATGTTTAAGCGGCGTAAGTGATTTTTGTACTTTTGTACCAGATCGAAACCATTTAGAAATCAATCCGAATCTACTAAAGCGATGGGATCGACTGGACAGAATGTATCAGGAATTCTGGAAAAAATGGTCCATGGAATATATTGGGAGGCTACAATGCCGACCTAAGTGGAACCAGAAACAGGACAATTTGAAAATAGGTAACCTTGTCTTAATCAAGGACGATAACCTACCACCTGCTAGATGGGCTCTTGGAAGAGTAGTTGCAACACACCCAGGGGCTGATGGACTGGTCAGAGTTGTAACATTACAAACCAAAACGGGAATGTTAAAGAGACCGGTAGTAAAATTATCTCTACTACCAGTAGTCAGTAGTAACAGCGACGAAGAGCCAGGCACATTAACCAACATCATGGGTGAAGAGATGAAAGACTGTGGAGAGGAACTATCGTCAACACAACCGAAAGCAAATGCCCGAAACCCTAAGAACCGCAAAAGGGCCGCCCATCACATAAGTCAATCAAAAGAGGCAAAGATGAGCAAGCAAGAACGGAAACCATGTCCTCAGCGCACATATCGACCAAATCTGTTGAGCTGTTTATTCATCATTACTACCTTCATCGTTATAATATCGGCTGAGAATCTGGTTACACCGTATAAAGTGTCCACACTTAAGAATAGAGAAGGTATTTACTTTGACGACATCGCAGAAGTGCAATTATATTAAGCATTCTAAGCATTCTGTGCGAGGAAGAAAACCGGCTATCAAGAAATTTATGTATGGCTACCTCTCAACAATTTAAGCAACAATTAATAGACGCTGAGAACATCAATCAACTCCTCTATCAACAAAATGAGGACACACACATCCGTAGCAAGAGAGCACCTTTTGAATTTGTGGGAACCATTGCCAACAAACTATTCGGCATCCTTGACCAGGAATTTGCAGATCAATATGAACAACAAATACAGGAAATCAAGGACAATGAGAATCTCAAAAGGCAACTGTTGAAAAATCAGACTTCAATAATCGAGAGCACAGTAAATATAATGAAGAAAAATCACGATAGTGTTCAACATCAAATTATAATGATTGAGAATCAGATCCAAGAAATTACGACGCAACTCAATCATTCACAATATGAAGTCAGGGCTCACCAAACATTCAATTCAGCAGCGCTTTTAATAACACTAAGCTTAATGACACTACAAAATATTCAAAGGGAAATATTATCAGTCGTAATGGACGTGAAACGTGGGAAAATCAACACGCTATTATTAACACCGACTCAACTTAGCGATCAACTAAAAATAATTCGGGAACATCTACCACCCAATGCCCAGCTACCTGGATCTGGAGGTTCAAGGAACCTACTAAACTTATACAGTACCATGCACGTAAGAACAAGAATCACTGAAAACAATATTTTATTCGACATCCGTATTCCACTTCTGAACACAGAATCCTATAGATTGTATGAGCTCATACCGATACCTGCCACTGTTAACGACAAATACATCTATGTGAATCCATCCAGCAAATACCTAGCCGTGAACCATCGAAAAGACAGATTCACTCCTATACGGGAGGAAGATATTAGAAACTGTGAATCTTTGTCACCTGAAAAACTGATGTGCAATCTGAAGCATCCCTTATTCACATTGAGATCAAATCAAAGCCACTGCGAAATGGAGCTGCTTAACAATGAAAATAAAATATCGCCATTTTGCAAATTAAAAACTACCCAGGCAGAAAATCAGTGGAAACGGCTACATAATTCAAATGCATGGTTATTTACATTAAGGGAAGAGTTACAGGTTGAAGTTACTTGCGGGCATACACTGCATACAATTTTATTAATAGAAAATGGAATAATTACTATATTTGGTGAATGCATCATCAATCACCAAACCCTATATATCAGGTCAAATAAAGGACAAAATAAAATGCAGGCATCATTAATCCCAGAAAATGCGGCTCTAATGAATCACATCCAGTTGAGCACAAATCTCAATAACAATTCGGCAATTTCCATGATTCCCCAGCTTGTTCAAGAAGCTAACAGCGCCGACGTAGCTGGACTAGAAAATGCACTTAAACAGCAGCAACGAGTATTAGATAACCTTCCAACTATCAACATCCATGACCTACACCACTACGGCAGCACATATATCGTCGTATTCATCATTATCGGAATCATCATTTTTGCACGGTGCAAACAACACGGCGGCGTCAAGTTCTCAAGAGCCTCCACAAGGCCAACACCAGCACCCAGGCTACGTCCCCGAAGGTCGTGGCCTAGTTTCGAGCTACCGCAAATTAATTTGGAGGCGGGAGAATGTTCAGCTCACATATAAAAAAATCTTTAATTAACTTAAGGCACACAGCGGAAGTCACACATGACGAAATTGTTTTAGCTGCATTAAATCAATGCACTTCACCTGTAAGTGCATTAACATTAAATAATAGTCTAATCAGCAGTTTATTCACCTGAACATAATCAGGTGAATAAACTTAAATGCGTCATGTGTGGCGACCGGCAATAAATTTTTGTAATGATATTATTTGTCCACTCATCACTTTGAATAAGTGTCAATATGTATGTTGTTTTTATTGAATAAAATCGAAGATTATGTTTATATATGCACTTTTGGGTGCTATAAATGTGGCTAGCTCATAAGAAGTTTGGGAGTTTTAATAAACGAGTCAACGGTTAAAGATATAAAATTCAGTTGTTTTGTTTCCTCAACGTTTAACATTTTTACAATCAGTTGTTTTGTTTCCTCATCGTTTAACACACGATATGGCCCGAACCACAAAAGATATTGACTTACTTGAGGTGCCGTTGAAGCGTATTAGCGACAATATAATCTGAAAAGATTTTTATAATATTCGGACCAGCGGGTTTTTGGTTTAAATAACTTAAGTGATTTTTGTACCTGCACGATACCGCTCGAACTAAAAACTATATCGACTTCATTGAGGTGCCAAAAAACATTAATACATCAATTTTATATATAATATATTTTTGTCATCCTAATCTTGTAAGTGCGCACATTTAGTTTGACATTTTAGCGATAATATTGATAAACAATTGTGACAAATTCTCGGTATTATGCATATATTCTATATTGCCTCATTTATTATTAAAACATCCAATCATAATATTCAACATCCATCATACTGGGAAGTTGATCGTGTGGATCGAAAGGGTCGAACCCACATCCCAACTAGTTGGATTTCGTAGCCACCGTTTTCCACATCCTTTGCGTTGCCCGATTTTAATATTGCATATTAGGATTACCTTTTTTGGATCTCTTGCAAAATCAATGTTGATATCCAAACTGGACCCACACTTACAGGACCCTGTGAAGACAATGGTATATTCATTTTTAATTAGAGAAGCTATCAATTTAACTGCAAATTTTCATGATCCTTTATTTTTGAAAACACCGCGTAAAAATGTGAATTGCTCGAATTAGACGAAGCAAAATCACAAATTTGTTCGACAATATTGTTTGTATGAATTTTGAACAATTTAAAAAAACTAGACCCGAATTTGTACAGAGAGGCGGTGTTGGTTTTATTTTGAACTTTGAAAATTCAGAAACAATATTTCTGTAAACAAAATTTCAAATTTATTAAAAAAAATATGAGTGTGCACTTGAGAAGTAAAACTTGTTTGCCCAGCTACTGGTGCAATTATAAAAATATTAATCAGTTAATAACAAATGCAAGAAGTATAGTGACGGGGCTACTGAGGACTTGATCCAAGTCAAATTACAAAATATCAATCAAGCGAGGTTCCATAAGACGTGGTACTTTTTTCTGGGTCTGTTTAGATGCTTCTCTCCTAGGAAATTCCTCACGAACTTTGTGGATGAAGCGAGAAGTGAGTTGGTACCTCTCATCATCCCACTTTTCTCTTCATCAAAGTTCGGATGCGCCGATTCTGAACAAATGCGCATGCCTCATGGGTAAGCACACTAGCTACAGGCTCGAAAATCTAAAAATTCGCTTGCTTGAAGTATCCCGCTACAGGCATGAACATTTATAAATGCATCCGCTTTGGCAAAGACCACTGCAACGCGACTGTTTTGCCAAGCAGTCCCCCAACTAAGCATTAACGACGGCCAATGCTGCTTTACATAAGCAATTGAACGAGAGCCGGTCTACTGCCCTCAAAATTTTTTAGGGAGCTAATAAAAAATGCAAAAAACTCGAACCTTTTTCAAATTCAACTTTAATCTAGGGGTATTTTTACTCCCTTAAACGCATTCAATCGAATTTGAAACATAAAGTTGGAAAAACAATTTTTTACAAATTTTATATTTTCAGTTGATGACAACTGCTTTACAACTAATAACCAGCAAAAACAATAAAATTTCTTAGTAGCCAGTATCATATGAGTTGGATATGTATGTATACTTCATTTGAAAAGCACACGGTAACGATGTTTTCTCGAAAAAATTTTCGGCGATTACGTCAGCATATTCTCCAGGTTTTAGTCTCACGGCAGCTCTCACACCCTCTCGTCTTGCAGAGCACTTCTTTTTGTATGTTTCCGTAAAATCCAAAAAATCGTTCCTTTGGAACTGTATCTCCAATTCGAGATGTTCTTGAAACGAAAAAGAATTGTCTGATATTCCAGATGTGTTTCCGTCAGCTGGTACAAGCTTCGGTGCAGGACTTTCGTTTTCTTTGCTTCGTTGCTTTGAGAAGATAGTAAATCTTTCTTTCTTGTAATCACAAGCGTAGGTGTAGATTGTTGATGGCAATACTTTATTACCTATTTCTTTTGCCACTATCGTCCAAATTTCGGCTGACTTACAGACCACACGGTCAGAATCAAAATCAAAAATGTCACGAATATTCTTTTCCAATAAATCGAAAACAGCCTGTTGGTTCACTTTTACGGGTCGACCACGTTTCAATTCGCGCACTCTTTCCATTCCGATAAGTTTTTCAATTACTTATGAAGATAAACGAACCATTTCAAACTCTCTTGAAGACTGACTAAAATTAGGTCGACAAAAAATGACTCATATTTGAATTGAATTCCCAATTTTGAACAGATTACTTGGTTAGAGATAAGAGAGAAACTTTCTCTTTGTTCCTAAATTAAAGGTTCTTACAAGAGGTATCTGAATACGATTTGTTTCCATCAAGCCAATCACAATTTGTTTTTCAAAAACTTCATGAAAGTTTAAAGTCTGACTCTTACGAAATATGAATTGAGACACTAAATGGAAATAAGTTAGAAATAAATAGAAAATTTGATAGAAATGCATTTCATGTATTAATTATTCTTATTTATTTATAATCCAAACAAGGCACACAAATCTAAGTACAATTTTTAACATTATAGCTTAATATCACAATAGGATGCTACGTCAGGTACAAATATATTTGGGCTAGGCTATATGTAGGCTACTATACTAATTTTAGTAATGGAGCTTAAACAGATATAACGGGAGTTTGATGTTTCATCATTAGTATTAACTTTCTTTTATAGGACAATTTGCTAGGGCGATGGGTAAAGCATTGATTATGATCATTGAAGACCATACAAGTTGCAAGTGAGGGGATATGAGAGCTTTATGTAAATCTTTAAAACGGCGATATCTCATGAATGACAATTCGTACGGGAAAATGTATAAGATCCTTTTTTGTAGGTAATCGCATAATCTACAAACTTTGTAAACACTATTTTATGATAAAAGTTGAAAATCGCAAAAAATACGTTTTTGTGACCTTTGACCCCGAGTAAATCCAGGTTCCAGGTGCCGGATCGATGGGGACTTTTTAGATTTAATTTATAACGGTGCTTTGAACAATCCTACCAATTTTCAGCTTGGTGCGAATTTATGTACCCTCGGATGTCTAAATTGACTGGACTATAAATACAGTCAAAAAATTTAAAACTATTTCAATGCAACATGAAGATATTATTATTATTAATAATTTTTCAGCTTGTATACTAAGAAATTTTATTGTTTTTGCTGGTTATTAGTTGTAAAGTAGTTGTCATCAACTGAAAATATAAAATTTGTAAAAAATTGTTTTTCCAACTTTATGTTTCAAATTCGATTGAATGCGTTTAAGGGAGTAAAAATACCCCTAGATTAAAGTTGAATTTGAAAAAGGTTCGAGTTTTTTGCATTTTTTATTAGCTCCCTAAAAATTTTTGAGGGCAGTAGACCGGCTCTCGTTCAATTGCTTATGTAAAGCAGCATTGGCCGTCGTTAATGCTTAGTTGGGGGACTGCTTGGCAAAACAGTCGCGTTGCAGTGGTCTTTGCCAAAGCAGATGCATTTATAAATGTTCATGCCTGTAGCGGGGTACTTCAAGCAAGCGAATTTTTAGATTTTCGAGGCTGTAGCTAGTGTGCTTACCCATGAGGCATGCGCATTTGTTCAGAATCGGCGCATCCGAACTTTGATGAAGAGAAAAGTGGGATGATGAGAGGTACCAACTCACTTCTCGCTTCATCCACAAAGTTCGTGAGGAATTTCCTAGGAGAGAAGCATCTAAACAGACCCAGAAAAAAGTACCACGTCTTATGGAACCTCGCTTGATTGATATTTTGTAATTTGACTTGGATCAAGTCCCTCAGTAGCCCCGTCACTATACTTCTTGCATTTGTTATTAACTGATTAATATTTTTATAATTGCACCAGTAGCTGGGCAAACAAGTTTTACTTCTCAAGTGCACACTCATATTTTTTTTAATAAATTTGAAATTTTGTTTACAGAAATATTGTTTCTGAATTTTCAAAGTTCAAAATAAAACCAACACCGCCTCTCTGTACAAATTCGGGTCTAGTTTTTTTAAATTGTTCAAAATTCATACAAACAATATTGTCGAACAAATTTGTGATTTTGCTTCGTCTAATTCGAGCAATTCACATTTTTACGCGGTGTTTTCAAAAATAAAGGATCATGAAAATTTGCAGTTAAATTGATAGCTTCTCTAATTAAAAATGAATATACCATTGTCTACATTGATTTTACAAGAGATCCAAAAAAGGTAATCCTAATATGCAATATTAAAATCGGGCAACGCAAAGGATGTGGAAAACGGTGGCTACGAAATCCAAAAAGGCAGGTTGTTGCTGAAATCTTAGAATCAAAGAAAGTTGAAAATTATCGTGCAGATTTGGCATATTAATTGATGGTTCAAGGAGAACATGAAGCTCCCACTTTGTACTCTGCTAACGTTCTCCGGAACGTCAAACACGAGGCTGTTGCTAAGACATACTTGGTCCCTAATCCCAGCTCTTGATATCCTGGCCAACAGTCGATACTCAAATGAAATCCACCTACTGAGTAATAAACCATTTATGGTACATTATTGGACCAGTGCAGAAATGCAGCTTTACAATTATGAGAAGTGATTTCCGGTGAGAAAATAAGTTGCTCAATTGCATTTTTATTGGAAAGAAAAAGGTGAATCGTGTGGTAATGTAACTCGCCCATCCTTAACATTCTTCTCGGAAGAATTGAGATATTTTAATTCGATTCTAACTTTCGTTCCGTTTTTCGATTCTTTTTAAGAAAAAGGATTACAACAATTATGATTGAAATTATTATTATTGTGGAAATCATGCTGAATGTAATTCGTTCATGAAAGACACTTCTATGTGTTACGGTTTCGATTATTTAAATGTTTAACGTGCAAATCTTCTAATGAAAAGTTCATTACAATATTTTTTAAAGTTAAATTGTTGAAATTTGGTATTACAAAATTTTCGTTAAAAACGTAATTTTCGTAAGTTATATTATTAATTTGAAGTTCGCAATTTTCGAATTTAATTAAATTATTTTTGGATAGGTTTATTTCAAATGTGGTACAATTATGATTTATTTTTGTATTTGGCATATTTTTAGTAATTGCAATGTTATTACTTATCTGTTTTATTTCGGTTTTATTATTCACTCTAAAATTACCCTGAGCATTATTCAAAAGCAATTGACATGAATGTTTTATGATTTTTAAATTTTTCTTTAATATGACATCTTCTAAATTTTTATATAATTCTTGTTGGTTCATTAAAAATACTTTGTTTTCCAAGTCTATTTCAAGAATATTTTTATTTGGTATTGGTTCAATGAAAATTCGATGGAATTTATCATTAGAATAAATTGGTAACATTAATATGAAAACAATGTGGTCATTGTGCAAGATTACTGAATTTTTTATGTACAACATATCCTTAATCGTAATGTTATATTTTTTTATTAACTTCCCAGTATAGGAAGTTAGTGTAATCGGTCCGAAAATCGAAATCGAAATTTTCAACGTATTTTCATCTTTCAAGGTCCCAGGAGCATTTTAAGTAAAAAATTTGGAGGAAGTATGTTCGAATTCTTAAAAAATCTTAAGAATTCTTTAACCTAAGTCAGCAGTTAAGTTAGCATAATATACATAATAAGCACAAGGCTTATCAGCAGCTGTGAGACAGAAGACAAATTTCCAGACGAAATTTGACGCTCGCATTCTGAGCAAGCCTGGAATCTTGTCTTCTTGTTTTGTTTTTCTTTATTTTTTTACTCATTTTTAAATTCATAATCAGCAAAATTATTTTTCGCTGTTAAGTTAAAATTTTATCTAGTTTTAAGTATTTTAATTTGTAAAGCTTTTGTTTAAATTAAAATAAATTCATTCAGTCAACAGACTTCTCTGAGTAAACATTTAAAATCTTAATTTAATTTGCCTTAATCAACAATTTGTTTCTCGTGTGCCGGTATCAAGAGCCGGTCATACAATCACCAAAATCTAGGTATCAAGTGCCTACGATTTACAAAAACATTATTTACACAGGTTACATTTTAAAGTGTATCGGTATCAAGAGCCGCCTACACAAACATCAAGATCAAGGTAACAAGTGCCTTCGATCACTACATAGAATAAAAGAATTCTATTCATTTACTGGTGACCCCGACGTGATTATACAAATTGTATAATCACCCCAAGGAATAATTTACAAATCTACTTTAACTATTATGACTTCACTGGAGGAACTAGCCAGCAGACAAGAGGCAACCGGCCAGGAAATCATAAGGATATGCAAGAGCTATAAAAAGGATGGCTCATCACGGAAGACAGCAGATTATCTCAAGGGCAAGCTTCGATCATTGCAGCCGTTATGGAACGATTTCGAGACAACTGACAATTTCATCCGTGTTAATTACCCCGACTACATCAGTCACAGCTATTTCACCAAGGACTACTATAATGCAGTTAGTAGTGTAATTGAAGATGTGACGTGATAGGGCAATTTGGCCAACGGATTCGGATTCAGCGCGAAAAAATACTTAGGATACGACTATTAAATTGGAAAGGAGAAAAAATGTGCAGACCAGTGTAATTTTTATTGTTTATAAATGTATAAGTACGCCAGAAATTTTTCTTTTATGATGTATATTTATTAAAAAAGCAATAATTAAACTAATTTTATTTTTACATTTATACAAAACGAACGCCATCGTCGTCCTCAGAGGATTTTTTATCCTTTTCAGCTGCGAAAAAGATCGTTCTCCCGAACAGTTTGTTATGATTAATGATAAAAAAAGACGGGAAGTGCCATGGCTTCTCGATGGCACAGTAGACATGAATATGTCTTATCCCTGGGGTCTATTTGTTTCTTGTTCTTATTGGAAATCACCTTCTTGTTCTTATTGGAAATAACCCCTGGAGGGGGTCGAAAGGAATGCACACATCTGTCTCGCTTCAATACATACCCTTCAACCACCTTATCCTTTTTCCACAATGTAACAGAATACAAACACACGAAACGAAATCGTTCAAAATAAAAAAATTGTGCTTTTGCAAAAATTCTAAACGCACCGCGACCGCACCACACTTAATCCGCAAACTGCGTAGTAAGAAAATTCCCTGATATCGACTCTGATTCCGCCCCGCTTCGAAAAAACAAAAATATCGCGCGACGGACGACTCAAGCACACCTTTTCTAATGGGGCCCATCCACAGGCCAACTAGTTGTCCAAACTGAGTTGTGTTGTCACTGAATCGCATCGTGTGTGGGGCAGTTGGCAAACTGATTTGACAGTTGGGGCAGCGAGCAATAATAACAAGAGTGATTAGGTGGAGCTCAAGGACAAGTAAAAGAGTTAAACATATGAAAGAAGAGATTAGAACTACCATTATTCAAAAAGTCCAAAAAAATATTAACAAATGCGCGATAGATATACATTTGATACAAATAACACAAGAGTATGAATGAAACAGAACATGTTGCTTGCTTCCCCTATTGGAATGTTTACATTCAAATGGAAGTCGAATTGGAACAGAGCACATGTAGCCGACTCTAATATGTGTATATGTATGCGTGGGCAAATTCTTGTTGGTACACATTGCGACTCTAAAACTTGGCTTTGTATTGTACATTAAAAACGCGGGAGTTTTGCAATTCTTCCAGTGTTGAGCTAAATTGACAGTTCTCAATTTAATGGTATCAAAGTCGGACTTTGAAAGCCATTGCGGTTTTTATTTAAAAAATAAACGCGTTCGGATTTGTAAAAATATCAATTTATGCGTGCGCTGCGTTAACTATCTAATTAATATTCAGTTAATAAAAAGAGTTTTGGCCGATCAAGTGGGAGTGCTCGACAGAGACCGGCTCTGTGTAGTGCATTGTTATGATATACAGTGAAACCTGGTTAAGTGGGACCTGGATATATTAATTCTTAATTATTCAGGCTAATGACTTACAAAGTCCCAATTATAGAATTTTAGTTCGGTTAAGTTACTTAAAATTTTCAGCGCAACAATTTCTCTACAAGTGCTAGTTCATGAGTTTTTTTTTTAGTGTTTTCTATGTGCAGAATTCAAACTAGAAATTTGAATTTATTATTTGAAGTTGAAATTTGTCATTCATTATTTTATAAACGTTTAATGTATATTGTATTGTTGCATAAAAATTACTGATAAATGTCCAGGCGCACGCCGGTGGTAACAAATTGAATGTTTATCAATGATGCGCTGCGTTTAGTGGCTAAGTAATTCTGCCTTCTTTTATCATAGATATTACTTCTTTGTTCATTTTGACTTTTTCACTCCTATTGAAATTTTTATCAGCTGATTGTTATTACCGTCATCGGACTTCGATAGAAAGAATGAAAAGTGTTCGGTAAAATTGCCAAAATTAGAATTAAAACGATTTTCTGGTGAAAGTGTAGATTAGCTACCCTTTTGGGAGCAATTCAAGGCTCTAGTCCATGAAAATGATAGATTATCCGCGAGTGATAAGTTTTCTTATTTGCAGTCCGTTCTATATGGAAAAGCCGCTAAGACGATAGCTGGATTTTCTCCTAAGTCTCAATGTTATGATGCTGCCATAGCACTTTTACAAGAAGAGTTTGGTGACAACGAGAAGTTGATTGAGAGACACATGCAAGAGCTAATGTCACTTAATGCAGTTTCAACTAGACATGATGTGGTTGCTTTGCGGCACCTTTATAACGCTGTAGTTTCTAATACCAGATCGCTTACGGCTCTCGGTGTATCATCAAATAATTACTATGTAATGTTAAAGACTGTTATTCTTCGCTGCCTACCACGAGAATTGCGAGTGGAGTTTTATCGTGAGCACGAATCGGGAAAAATATCAGGAAAAGAAGAATTTACTAATCTCGAAGATGACGATGGTGCAAAGTCGCAGGCTTCAACTTCTGCACTTTCTAATGCTTCCTTCACTATTGACAGAGGCGTGAAAGTATTATTGAAATTTATCAGGCATGAAATTGAATCTTTAGAAAGGGCAAACGTCGGTGTAAAGGAATCCCGCGCGCAGTCTACCACACCTAATGAGAAAACAAAAACGGTTGCTGCACTATCGACTCCCATGGAGAACACAAGGTATTGCATTTTTTGTAAATCAGATAACCATTATTCGGGCAATTGCGAAGGAAGGCTGAGATTGAGTGAACGAAAAGATATGCTGAAAAAAGAAGGTCGTTGTTTCAAATGCATGCGTAAAGGCCATACGTCGCGTCATTGCAGTGTGAAAAATATTCGTTGCCGTAAGTGCAGTGGTCGGCACTTTGCAGCTATGTGTGATCCAACATATCTTGCCAAACGAGAGCCGTCATCGAAGGAAGCACCTCCAAAAGAGGCGGTTGCTACAAACCTGTATTCAAATAATAATCATGATTCTAACATCTATCTACAAACAGCATGTGCATTTGTATCACAATCACCGAAAAATTCAGGGCAATCTGTTTTAGTGCGAATGATTATTGATAACGGTAGCCAACGTTCGTATATTAAAGAAGAGCTCGCACGAAGTTTAAATCTACGAGTTATTGATACAGTGAAGATAAGAATCTTGCCTTTTGGATGTACAAGGAGTGTTCCGGCCAGAACCTGTGATATTGTGAAAGTTTGTATACGCAGTTTATATGATGAACAGTTGGAATTTATAACTGCTGTAGTCGTTCCAGATATTTGTGTGGATACGTTACCAGTACCAAATCCCTCTAAGGAAAATTTTAAAAAATTTCTTCTTGCAGATTCTCGCCATTTAGGGACACCAATAGAAGGGATTTCAATGCTCATAGGCTCTGATTATTACTGGAAGATCGTGTCGGGTGAATTCCATCGCATTACTGATTCTTTAACCGCTGTCGGTACTAAGTTGGGATGGACAATTCAAGGTCCACAAGGCGACGAACGTTCAGCTAACGTCGATACCACCATTATGTTCTCTTCGACACTCTCTATTGAAGATTTGTCTGAAACAAATCTTACCAAAATGTGGGAATTAGAGGCCATAGGCATCAATTCACCTTCCTCATGCCCAGCTAGAACAGGAAACGAAATTAATCAATACATAAATAAAATTAACAACCGTTATGTTGGCTCGCTTTTATGGTTATCTGATCATTCTTCTTTGTTTAGCTATCGTGAAGGTGCTCATCAACGATTTCATAACCTAGTACGAAAATTGTCAAGAGAACCCCATAAGTTGATAGAATATGATGCTGCGATGCAAGAATTAATATCTACAGGTATTGCTGAGCCAGTTGAGAGCAACTTAAACGAAGGTAATTTAATTTATTATATGCCGCATCGATCTATATATAGATATGAAAAAATAACAACACAGCTGCGTATTGTATTCGATGCGTCAGCGCACTCTGCAAACAACGTATCTTTAAATGATTGTTTAGATGCGGGCCCAAATCTTTTGCCCGAAATATTATCAATATTACTGAATTTTCGTATTGGACACATCGCGTTAATCGCCGATATAGAAAAGCCCTTCTTGCAAATTTTGTTATCTAATAAGGATAGAGATGTGCATAGGTTTTTTTGGTTTTCAGAACCTGTAAAATCAGTTATAAATTTACCGACTCTACGTGAATATCGCATGACGCGAGTTACTTTTGGAGTGAAATGCAGCCCTTTTCTTCTATGCGCTACAATCCAGAATCATCTGTCTAAGGAAATGGTGAACCATCCGGAAGTTTGTGCGTTATTGCGACAGTCGTTCTACATGGATGATTTAGTAACCAGCACTAATGACTACGAGTTTGCGAAAGCAGTTTATACTGAAACAAGGGAAATAATGAAGCGAGCATCAATGAACGTCCGAAAGTGGAATACTAATTGCCCGCCCTTACGACATATATTAGCAGCTCATTCCGATTTGCCCACAAAGCAGAAGATCTTGGGAATTATTTGGTGTAGTGTATCTGACGAAATTGCTGTGGACTTGCAGCCGGCTCTTGTTTTCATATCGCAATTGTCGACAAACAATATCTCGAAACGAGCTGTTTTACAACTGATAGCTCGTATATACGACCCATTAGGTATCCTTTCCCCATTTATAATAAAAGTTAAAATCTTATTCCAGAGGCTTTGGCGTGAAAATCTACTCTGGGATGAATGTTTATCTCGTGATGTTCTGAAAAGCTGGAATAAATGCTGTCAAGAATTATCTGCGCTAAAAGACGTTTTCATTCCACGTACATTTTGGCCATATTCAAAGGAAGTTTCAATACAGATTCACATATTCGCCGATGCTAGCCCACTCGCGTATGGTACTGTTGCATACATGAGAACTCAAACTGGAAATACTATATCTACCAGAATTATTTGCGCCAAAAGTAGAGTGGCGCCTTTAAAGAAAAAAGAGAGCGATCAAATGACAGTACCTAAACTGGAGTTAACAGCAGCTTTGATTGCTGCTCGACTATGGAACTATTTAAGGCTGAATACCGCTATCGTATGTGAGAAAGTATATCTATGGACAGATTCCCGAATCGCACTCTATTGGATAAACGGCAATATTAGAAAGTGGAATACTTATGTAGCTAATAGAGTTAGGGAAATTCGTGAATATTGCTCAGTAAAGGACTGGAATTACTGTCCAGGGGGACTCAATCCTGCGGATTTTTTGACTAAGGGAGCATTTGGAAACAACCCAGCAGATTCAAGTTTTTGGCTTACAGGACCTACGTGGTTAGCAAAAGAAGCAGAAAGCTGGCCATTGTTTATTGAAGAGGAAACTCACGATCCAGTACTATTTTCTTCCGTCGATCTACCCCCCGATACCGCGCATAATTTTTCTTGTAATACACTGCTTGACATCACTAAATATAGTTCGTATATGCATCTTCTTAGAGTAACCGCTTATGTGCAACGATTTATAAAACGTATAAAGAAAGTAGATCATAAAATAAATAAATTTCTCAACAGCGAAGAGCTCCAATTAGCAGAAACATACTGGATAAAAAATGTGCAAAACAATTTTTACAGTGACGAAATACGAGCCCTTACTCGTGGTAAATCCATTCCAACAAATTCCTCCATACTAACGTTGAATCCCATTTTAGATGTTAACGGTGTGCTCCGAGTTGGTGCTCGTTTACAATGCATGGATAGTCAATACGAAAACATTTTTCCCGCTATATTACCTAGATCTTGTTACTTTACAAAATTAATGGTTCTGGATGCCCACTCACGAACACTACATGGAGGAGTAAATGTTCTTTTATGCCGGGTTAGAGAAAAATTCTGGATTCCCAAAGCTCGTTCACTAATGAAAACAATTGTGCATGGCTGCCGAATATGTCGTAAATTATTTAGTAAAGCTATCAATCAACCCTTTGCCCCATTGCCGCGTAGCAGATTAGTAACATCGAAACCGTTCCAAACGGTAGGAATTGATTTTGCTGGCCCCTTATATGTAAAGTCTATAGCGGATGACGCAAATATGGAAAAGGCGTACATTATGTTGTTTACCTGCGCTACAGTTAGAGCGGTACATCTTGAGTTGGTACCTAACATGACGCTTAAGAGTTGCTTATTAGCATTGCGACGATTCATCGCTCGGAGAGGAGTACCTGAAAGGATAATTTCTGACAATGCTCGTACCTTTAAACGTGCTGCGAAAGAACTACAGGAGTTGGGTAATGTGATATGTGCGGAAGAGTTTCAAAGCTATGTTACCAACTGTAAGATATCTTGGGAATTCATCGTGGATCGTGCCCCTTGGTGGGGGGGATTTTGGGAGCGTCTAATTCAAAGTACGAAAAATATCCTAAAGTTAACCGTTGGCAAGGCTCGTCTTAACACGGAGGAAATGCAAACTGTTTTAATCGAAGCTGAATCAATTTATCAATAGTCGACCCTTAACATATATTAGTGACGATCCAAAAGATTTAACTCCTTTAACGCCTTCCCATTTCCTACAACCATCTATCCCTCTCGTTTCAGACTTTTCAAAAACTACTAAGGAAACCAGTTCTAACATTAGGCAACTGTGGAAGGAGCGAGCAAGGTTGATAAAATTCTTCTGGAAAAGATGGAAGCTCGAGTACATTCAACTATTACGAAGTAGTCATCAGTCGAAGAAACCCTCGGAAAGCATAATAAATGAAGGAGATGTAGTAATCTTACAGGATCAATCTGCACCTAGATTGCTTTGGAAGCTGGCGTTAGTAGAGAAAGTTTTTCCTGGCCGCGACGGAAAAATTCGTTCTTGTGAGATACGTCTCGCTAATGGCTCTCTCCTTAAAAGGCCGATACAATTACTCTACCCATTGGAAACTGCCAACGATTTGTCGCCCACAACTGCCGGGCCCGGAGGATGTTAAAAATTATAAATAGTAGTAACATTGTGACGTCATGTACATTGCTACGAGGCTTTGCCCTCATAATTCTTTTACTCTGTTCTCTTTACTACAATTTTTGTTTAACTCTATGTAATGAATTGTCACTTCCTCCTTCTTCTTGATTGAACTTTGGAAGCGGTCGGAGGTTGCCTTTTATAATTTGCTGATAAATATATTATATTATATTATATTATAATCTTTTTCTCTTTGAGATTATTTGGAGTATAAACGAAAGTTTCAGCTATTTCGACAGTGTGTATTGCAGTATGGCAAACTACTTGGATGAATTAAGCCTGAATTCGAAGAATTATATTTTTTTTGCAAGTTAATTTTGCATTATTAAATTCTTTTATTTAGCTTGCACTGTTTGTCGTCAAATCTTGGAAGTTAAATTTGACCCACTTCCCGGTTTAGGATAGAGCTGAAATTTTGCATACACGTTTAGTTTGGATGACAATGCAATCTGGCCATTTTGTAAAAATATCAAGATAGCGGTTCCAAAATGGCGCCCGCTTTTATTTTACTCACAATGTTTGTCGTCAAATCTTGGAAGTTAAATTTGACCCACTTCCCGGTTTCGGATAGAGCTGAAATTTTGCATACACGTTTAGTTTGGTTAACAATGCAATCTGGCCATTTTGTAAAAATATCAAGATGGCGGTTCCAAAATGGCGCCCGATTTTTGAAATTGTGCTCCGCGGCCCTTTGAAATGGGTATCAAATGAAAGGATATGACAGGTAGAACACAATAAGCTATGTGGCGTCATTCCAAATTCAAAATGGCGGACAACACTTACACTGTTTGTCGTCAAATCTTGGAAGTTAAATTTGACCCACTTCCCGGTTTCGGATAGAGCTGAAATTTTGCATACACGTTTAGTTTGGATGACAATGCAATCTGGCCATTTTGTAAAAATATCATGATGGCGGTTCCAAAATGGCGCCCGATTTTTGAAATTTTGCTCCGCGGCCCTCTGACATGGGTATCAAATGAAAGGATATGACAGGTAGAACACAATAAGCTATGTGGCGTCATTCTAAATTCAAAATGGCGGCCAACACTTGCACTGTTTGTCGTCAAATCTTGGAAGTTAAATTTGACCCACTTCCCGGTTTCGGATAGAGCTGAAATTTTGCATACACGTTTAGTTTGGGTGACAATGCAATCTGGCCATTTTGTAAAAATATCAAGATGGCGGTTCCAAAATGGCGCCCGATTTTTGAAATTGTGCTCCGCGGCGCTCTGACATGGGTATCAAATGAAAGGATATGACAGGTAGAACACAATAAGCTATGTGGCGTCATTCCAAATTCAAAATGGCGGCCAACACTTACACTGTTTGTCGTCAAATCTTGGAAGTTAAATTTGACCCACTTCCCGGTTTCGGATAGAGCTGAAATTTTGCATACACGTTTAGTTTGGATGACAATGCAATCTGGCCATTTTGTAAAAATATCAAGATGGCGGTTCCAAAATGGCGCCCGATTTTTGAAATTGTGCTCCGCGGCCCTCTGACATGGGTATTAAATGAAAGGATATGACAGGTAGAACACAATAAGCTATGTGGCGTCATTCCAAATTCAAAATGGCGGCCAACACTTACACTGTTTGTCGTCAAATCTTGGAAGATAAATTTGACCCACTTCCCGATTTCGGATAGAGCTGAAATTTTGCATACACGTTTAGTTTGGATGACAATGCAATCTGGCCATTTTGTAAAAATATCAAGATGGCGGATCCAAAATGGCGCCCGATTTTTAAAATTGTGCTCCGCGTCCCTCTGACATGGGTATCAAATGAAAGGATATGACAGGTAGAACACAATAAGCTATGTGGCGTCATTCCAAATTCAAAATGGCGGCCAACACTAAATTGAGGAAAGCTTATAATAGACTAAAAAGTAGAAAATATAACCGATCAACTTCCAATTTTGCACACACTCGTAGTTCGGGTGGTTAATGTGTATGAATGATGAGATGAATAGTTGAGTTAAGGGTGAGTTGATAATAAAGAAGCAATACACGTTACAAAAAATCACAAACAAACACAGAGATGCTGCTGTCAACTAAATTCAACTACTCAAATACTGAACTCATGTCCGTATGCATAATTTCAACTAAACCCAGGTAGCAGAGCTGAGTCGAGTTCAGTCAACCTTAACCCAACTCGACTCCCGTTTACATGTAGTTAGACTTGGGTTCAACTTGAGTTCAACTCATCATGTATAAGTACTAAATGCAATCTGACCTTTTTGTAAAAAAATCAAGAAGACGGTTCCGAGATGGCGGCCGTTTTTGCAATTATGTTCCACCGAGCCCACGACATGGGTATCAAATGAATACAGTAAACTGTGTGACGTAATTTTAAATCTAATAGAATTGCCATCGTAAAATGGCGGAATACATATAATAAACTAAAAAGTAGAAAATAAAATAAATGGTTAAAAAAAATTTTTAAAAAAAATTCTTTACATTAACTAAAAAATGTACTGAAAAGTAAAAAATAAAAAATATTTTAAAGAAAGCGTGAAATTTCAATTTTAATGAAAAGTTAATTAAAAGAATGGCGCATTTTTCATTAAAAAATTTTGTTAGAATTTGAAATTAACAAAGCAAAAAATTGAGGGTTATTGTAAATCTCACGCGATTTACAGTTATATTTTCAATTTTTGATGAAAAATGCGCCATTCTTTTAATTAACTTTTTCATTAAAATTGAAATTTCACGCTTTCTTTAAAATATTTTTTATTTTTTACTTTTCAGTACATTTTTTAGTTAATGTAAAGAATTTTTTTTAAAAATTTTTTTTAACCATTTATTTTTTTTTAATTTAAATTATGAAAGTCCACATAAGATTAAATTATTTTCATAATTTATACTTTTAGAATTTAATTTATATTTTAAAAAATATAAATATTCATATTATGTAATAATTAAAAAAAATTATAAATAATCTAAAAAATCATTTTTCTCCAATTTTAAAACGTTTTTATTAGCTCGCTTTCCTGTCTGTCTGTTTGTCCGGTACAAATCTTGCAATCGATTTTTTAACTACTTCCGGTTACCCGATCACCCTGAAATTTTGCACACAGCTTCAGCTCCGATGACAATGCAATATGGTATACTCATTATACCGTTAGATCCATGGCGGAGGACTTTAGAGGACGGATTACTGTTTTCTTCACGGAACAAATTTTGCATTCGATTTTTCAAATACTTCCGGATATCCTATCATGGTGAAATTTTGCACACAGCTTTAGCTGCGATGACAATGCAATATGGTACATACCTTTAGTCCATGGAGGCCGTCTCAGGAGGGCGGATTGAAATATTCTTCACAAACCCTTCAACATGGATATCAAATGAAATGGTACGTTAAGTAGAACACCATAAGCAATATAGTATACTCAATTTATCGTTTGGTCCATGGCGGTTATCTCCAGAGGGCGGATTACCATTTTCTTCACAACCCGCTCTATATGGGTATCAAATGAAAGGGCATCATAAGACGAATGCAATAAGCCATGCCCTTAGATCCATGGCAGACTCCTCAGGAGGGTGGGTTACCATTTTTTCAGAACCCTTTCGACATGGGTAGCAAATGAAAGGGTCTCGACATGGGTATCAAATGAAAGAGAATCATGTGTCGAATGCAATAAGCTATGTCTTTAGATCCATGGCGACCTCCTCAGGAGGGCCGGTTACCATTCTCTTCAGAACCCTTTCGACATGGGTATCAAATGAAAGGGTATGATAAGTAAAACAACATAAGCAATACAATATACTCAGAACCTCATTGGGTCCATGGCGGCCTACTGAGGAGGGTGGGTTACCATTCTCTTCAGAACCCTTTCGACATGAGTTTCAAATGAAAGGGTATGATAAGTAGAATACCATAAGCAATATATTATCCTCAATATTTCGTTTGGTCCATGGCGGCCATCTCAAGAGAACGGATTAACATTTTCTTCACACCCCCTCGACATGGGTATCAAACGAAAGGGCATCAAAAGTAATGCAATAAGCTATGTCCTTAGATCCATGGCGACCTCCTCAGGAGGACCGGTTACCATTCTCTTCAGAACCCTTTCGACATGGGTATCAAATGAAAGCGTATGATAAGTAAAATAACATAAGCAATACAATATACTCAGAACCTCATTGGGTCCATGGCGGCCTACTCAGGAGGGTGGGTTACCATTCTCTTCAGAACCCTTTCGACATGAGTGTCAAATGAAAGGTATGATAAGTAGAATACCATAAGCAATATATTATCCTCAATATTTCGTTTGGTCCATGGCGGCCATCTCAAGAGAACGGATTAACATTTTCTTCACACCCCCTCGACATGGGTATCAAACGACAGGGCATCAAAAGTAATGCAATAAGCTATGTCCTTAGATCCATGGCGACCTCTTCAGGAGGACCGGTTACCATTCTCTTCAGAACCCTTTCGACATGGGTATCAAATGAAAGGGTATGATAAGTAAAACACCATAAGCAATACAATATACTCAGAACCTCATTAGGTCCATGGCGGCCTACTCAGGAGGGTGAGTTACCATTCTCTTCAGAACCCTTTCGACATGGGTATCAAATGAAAGGGTATGATAAGTAAACCACCATAAGCAATACAATATACTCAGAACCTCATTAGGTCCATGGCGGCCTACTCAGGAGGGCCGGTTACCATTCTCTTCAGAACCCTTTCGACATGGGTATCAAATGAAAGGGTATCATAAGTAAAACACCATAAGCAATACAATATACTCAGAACCTCATTAGGTCCATGGCGGCCTACTCAGGATGGTGAGTTACCATTCTCTTCAGAACTCTTTCGACATGGGTGTCAAATGAAAGGGTATGATTAGTAGAATACCATAAGCAATATATTATCCTCAATATTTCGTTTGGTCCATGGCAGCCATCTCAAGAGAACGGATTAACATTTTCTTCACACCCCCTCGACATGGGTATCAAACGAAAGGGCATCATAAGTAATGCAATAAGCTATGTCTTTAGATCCATGACGACCTCCTCAGGAGGGCCGGTTACCATTCTCTTCAGAACCCTTTCGACATGGGTATCAAATGAAAGGGTATGATAAGTAAAACAACATAAGCAATACAATATACTCAGAACCTCATTAGGCTCATGGCGGCCTACTCAGGAGAGTGGGTTACCATTCTCTTCAGAACCCTTTCGACATGGGTATCAAATGGAAGGGTATGATAAGTAAAACACCATAAGCAATACAATATACTCAGAACCTCATTAGGTCCATGGCGGCCTACTCAGAAGGGTGGGTTACCATTCTCTTCAGAACCCTTTCGACATGGGTGTCAAATGAAAGGGTATGATAAGTAGAATACCATAAGCAATATATTATCCTCAATATTTCGTTTGGTCCATGGCGCCCATCTCAAGAGGACGGATTAACATTTCCTTCACAACCCCCTCGACATGGGTATCAAACGAAAGGGCATCAAAAGTAATGCAATAAGCTATGTCCTTAGATCCAAGGCGACCTCCTCAGGAGGGCCGGTTACCATTTTCTTCAGAACCCTTTCGACATGGGTATCAAATGAAAGGGTATGATAAGTAAAACAACATAAGCAATACAATATACTCAGAACATCATTAGGTCCATGGCGACCTCCTCAGGGGGGTGGGTTACCATTCTCTTCAGAGCACGGCTTACCATTTTCATCACAACACCCGCGACGTAGGTACTACAGAAAAGGGTGTGATAAGTAGAATACAATAAGCTATATGAGGTCATTGTAAATTTAACTTGGCGGCTGACATAAACTGGTGGATTGCCTAACTTTACAACAACCTTCACATGTATCAGTTACATAATTTAAATTAATACGGTAAATTATTCAAAGTAAAGTGAAAGATAAAAGTTTCAGATAATCACGACTCAAATTTAATTTATAAATGTTTTTATATGAAGAAAGCAGTTAAATACAATCAAAAGTCAGCTAAGCGCTTTTCAGTAAAAGAGTAGTTGCGAGCACTCACGAGTGAAAATAGTAAAAATGATCAAAAAAGAGATGCAGCTAATATTGAAATAAAAATCATATAAAATTAATTTAGCTTACTCCTTCATTTTAATTTTCAGGAATATCAAAATTAAAAAGATCTTTATATTATTAGTAGATTTAGGTAACAATTTTCCACATGTATCCGTCATATCATGACCATGTTAAAAAGTGATTGCAAAATGTCGCACACAAGACTAAAAAGCAGATAATAATTATTAGATAAAAAAAACTTTTTAATATAACACGTTTTTATAACGAACTAAAAAGTATAAAATAATGGCACTATCCCCATACAGATTTAGAACCTCAAACATATTTCTAACACCATACAGATAGTCCTGAAAATTTGTGATTGTGAATTTGTAAGAGCTATGAAAATATATGTAAAATTTTAAACGAAAAAACGTGGGGCGCATGCTATAGACAATAGTAAGGAGTGTAGAGTAGCTGGGTTGAGAAATCATTCGCATCAATAATATATACGCCCCACGGTTTTTCGTTTAAATTTTACATATATTTTTATAGCTATTACAAATTCACAATCACAAATTTTCAGGACTATCTGTATGGTGTTAGAAATGTGTTTGAGGTTCTAAATCTGTATGGGGATAGTGCCATTATTTTATACTTTTTAGTTCGTTATAAAAACGTGTTATATTAAAAAGTTTTTTTTATCTAATAATTATTTTTATTATTATAAAACTTAGTCGCGGGTTTTCTACAATTTCATTTAACTTTCAAATTGCCTATAAAATATCAAATTGACAGTTTACATATCAACTCAGTTGAAGCGGTTGTGGCAAAACAACAACTTTTTACACAACTCAGTTTGGGCAACTAATTGGCCCGTGGATGGGCCGGCCCATAAGCTGTTTAAAAAATCTCACACAAAGTAAAAAATCCTCGACACTTTTTCTCACTATTAGAACAAGAACTCGGATTGAACAAAAAAAGTCCACCCAATGACGACGAAAGAATAAACAAAGCAAAACAAAAATAAAAAGAGTCAAGGAATGTGACGATTTCCGTTCCGCACATTCTTTTGAATAGACTCCAGGGATAAGACATATTCATGTCAAAAATATTCTGAAGCCAATTTCCAAGTTAGGAAAGACTGTTTGAAGTTGGTCATTCACAATGATGTTATAAAAATCAGTGAAATTTGCACTAATATTTTTATCTTTTTCCATTTTCAAACGAACGTACTGATGAAATTGTTGTATAATTCATCAGAGAGATTCCCTCCAACTGCGCGGTAGATACACTTTGTTGTAATTATGCGGTTAAGTTCCAGATGTTGCAAGAAAGAAAAAAAACCCTCTTAAATTTTCGTTTTAGCTTTTCTACCAACGAATAATGGCCGGGGTCTTTTCGAAAGAGTCCTCTTTAGTTTTACCAAAACTCGCCCTACACATTATCGTTTTCTTTCTGCATGCTTCAAATTCCCTTATTAAACATAGTTCATACATAAAGTCCGGGAGGCAGCGTGGCATTTTGGACATTTTGACTTACTTTTTTTGTGTAATTGACAGTTTAGATAAGGCTGACAATAGAAACAAGAGTCAGACACCACGATCATGGTGGGGGTGGTGGGGAGAAAGAAAGGGAGTACATATTGCCATGACCAGTCCCACCACTGCTCCACCTTAGCTCCGGGACTACTTCTTTCGTATTCTTTCTAATATCTGTCTACAAGACATGCATTATGTTGTTTACCCTGTTGTTGCGCCCTTGAGTAAATCTCGTTCTCGTAATGTTTGCAGGGCGTCTACTATGTATATACATATGTACTTGCTACCTATACACTTTTAGTCACTTGGGTCATAAAACCTACCTACTAACTACGCATTATAACGAAATATAACGAAATATAGTAAATCCTCGGTTACTTTATACTAATTTTAGAGGATTCACAAAATATCATGTCAAAACATAATTTTCTTAACAACAAAAATTACAAAAAAAACGCGCAAATACGAATTTTTTTCCGCGCAGTCCGAAAATTTTGTATTAAAAACTTGACCGCGCAATTGTGAAATCGCGCAATCGAAAACCGCGCAGACGGAAGGATTACTATACTTCATTTTTCTAATAACCATTTGTCCTCACATTTTCGGTTTCTAGTTCTTAACTTTAAGCCAATTATTCGGTGATAAAAATTTTCAACGGGGGTGTTCCACAATTCGATTTAGTCGAATATATATTCAAAATCGAAAATGGATGTTCCACATTTCGACCACTTCCATTTATGTGACATAATATTCAATTCGAGCGAAATTGAATTCCGATTCGATTTCATTCCACTCGAATTGTGGAACACGTCTGCAAATCTTAATTTTGACATTTCGTGATTCTATTACATATATTCTATCTATTATTGGAAACAGATAAGGAAAAGTACAGCACTATGAAAAAGTACGGTTAAACAATAGAAAGTATAGGCCTACGACAAAAAGGTGTCGGTGAGCAATGTAGGTAAAACATTTCAGGTAGTAAAAAGTCATTAGCCCAACTTCTTTCAACTGGCTAACAAAGATCATTTTATGGAAATTATGATGTTTTTTTGATTCCAAATTTCTTTTGTAAACTTAGAACAAATGATACGCCTGATCTTGGGGGGCCCCCATTTTAAAAAGTCATTTTCTCAACTTCTTCTAATTAGCAACGAAAGACTCTTCTTCTTCTTTAACGGCTCTACAACCGGGATCCGGTCCTGGCCTCGCGCAACTGTTCTCTCCACCGGTCCCGATTCTGAGCCGATGTCATCCAGTTTGGCATCCCTAAACTCTGAGCGTCCTGGTCCACGCCATCCTTCCAGCGAAGGTTGGGCCTCCCTATAGGTCTTACCGCAGAGAACTTTCCGAGCAGGCTCATCTTCACTCATACGAGCTAGATGCCCTGCCCACCGGAGCCTACCGAGCTTTATTTTCTTCACAACATCTATGTCGCGACAGCGCTCGTAGATCTCGTCATTGTAGAGTCTCCGGAATCGTCCTTCCTCACATACGGTTCCAAAAATCCTCCGAAGTATTTTCCTCTCAAACACGCCCAAGAGGTTTGAGTGCTTTTTGCTAAGCACCCACGTTTCGGATGCATATGTGAGAACGGGTAAGACCATCGTCTTATATAGTAAAAGTTTAGACGTTATGGTTAGATATTTGGATTTGAAGAGCCTTGACAGACTATAGTAGGCTTTGTTGGCTTTTAGCAGTCGTGCGCGTATTTCTGGTTCCATGCTATTGTCGGCTGCTACTATTGACCCAAGGTAGGTAAATGATTTTACCACGTCAAACTCGTGTTCCGCTACCTTGATTGTGGGACTAATGTTAGGTGTTCTTCCAGACGAGGCCACCATGTACTTTGTTTTGCTTTCGTTAAGGGGTTGCTCTGATTTTTGGTTTTAAAAAAACAAAAATTTTTTTTTTGCTTTTTTATATTTATTAATATGTGTAGAATACGTTCCTAAAATATTATGACAAAATTTTTGTTCGTTAAAAAGTTATATGCAGTAGCACAAACTGATTTTCCGCAGGGCGTTCGACGCGCGAAAACTTCAAACGCGTTTTTCTCAAAATGTCATTTGTCAAAACGGTTCCATCAATATAGAAAAAACTATTTAACATATTGACTTAATTTTTTCGGCAATTTGTCGAAAATGATGTTGTCGAGTTCGCTTGTGTAAAATTTTTTTTTCAAAATCTTACTATTAGTATTTTATCCTCCCATTTTGGGCCAGAAAAGTTGCATTTTTACGTTTTTTCCCTAAAATGTCCTTAAATTTTTTTTTTTGATGCAATTCTTACTAATGTTGACACAAGCGAACTAAAGGACATAATTTTTAACAAAACCGTTTTTCACTTTTCTCATTCTGACCAATGGGGACGGAGCTATCGATGGAACCGTTTTCCATGTTATTTTTGAGGTGTCAACTTCAGCGCGTGCTACATATTTATTTATGACGGCAAAAAAACAAAAAAAAATTTTTTTGTGATCTCTAAAAGTTATCTAATACTATGAAAAAACTTTTGTATATAAAAATAATAAGGGTTTTCTGTAAAAAAAAATCCAAAAATAGTCAATTTTTTGCCTCAAAAATCAGAGCAACCCCTTAATGTGCAGTCCCAGATTTCCTGCCGCTTGCTCAATCTGAGTGAAAGCTTCTTGTACAGCTGTTGTTGTTCTTCCAATGATGTCAATGTCGTCTGCGTAAGCTAGTAATTGGGTGGACTTGTGGAGGATTGTACCCCTAGATGTCACGCCCGAATCTCGGATCACTTTCTCCAACGCCAGGTTGAAAAGGAGGCAGGCCAGACCGTCCCCTTGTCGGAGTCCATTATAGATGTTGATTGGTCTGGACAGTGTTCCGGATACCTTTACTTGGCTTGACACATTGATCATGGTCAACCTACATAGTCTTGTCAGTTTGTTGGGGATGCCGAATTCTCTCATGGCTTTGTAGAGTTCTACCCTGGCTATGCTATCATAGGCGGCTTTAAAGTCTATGAAGAGGTGTTGAATTGAGTTTTGAAACTCTAGACATTTTTCCATAGCCTGCCTCAAGGTGAAAATCTGATCAGTCGTTGATTTGCCTGGGTTGAAGCCACACTGGTAATGGCCTATGATGTTTCTGGCGTATGGGGCCATCCTGTTTTGTAGGATAGCGGAGAATATCTTATACACGGTACTCAACAACGTTATACCGCGATAATTAGTGCACGCTGTGATATCTCCTTTTTTGTGTACCGGACAGAGGATGCCTTTTCTCCAGTCTTCTGGCATCACTTCCTGCTCCCATACTTGCACAATTAATTCATGAATCGCTTGGTGTAATGTAGGCCCTCCATATTTAACCAGCTCCGCTGCGATGCCGTCTGCACCCGAGGCCTTGTTGTTTTTGAGCCGGCTGATGGCTCTGCTAACTTCTTCTATGCTTGGTGGCGGCAGCATAGCATTGTCATCAGATATTGGTGGAGCCTCCGAATCCTCAGTTAGCTCGCCATTTAGCGAAAGACTCATTTCATGGAAATTAAGATTTTGAGTTGTTTAAAAATTTCTTTTTAAAACTCAGAAAAAATTTTACGCCTGATCTTCGGGGCCCCAATTTTTCGGGGGCCCTAAGCAGCTGCTTAGTTTGCTTATGGGTTAATCCGGCCCTGCTTAGCAAATTTGACGGAGACTATCTGAAGTGGCGGCAATTTCGGGACCTCTTTACTGAGCTCGTTCATAACCAGCCGATTGCAGATTGCCAGAAAATCTGGTATTTGAAAACAAGTTTGTGCGGAGAGGCGGAAAGACTAGTAAGACATCTAACTACCTCTGACGCAAATTACGCTACGGCTTGGAGGATAATAAATGAGAGATACGAGAACATCCGGCTGCTCGTCACCGCACTCCTTAATAAGCTACTAGGGCAGTGCCAGATCAACCACGAATCAGCCCACGCAATCAGGACCATGCATGACACTACGCACGAGTGTCTCCTCGCTCTATCCGCTCTCGGGATTGCTACAGACCAATGGGATCCACTATTACTCCACATTCTCATAAGGTAAATAGACAAAAACACCCACACATTGTGGGAGCAGTCACTAAAGGACCCTAGGGGGCTGCAGTCTCTGAAGGAATTCCTCCGATTTCTGTTATGTATAAAAACTTGACATCCCCAAATATCCCATAAATTGGAAATCCTTAACGGAAAAATTTATAAATTCAACAAAAAAAAAAAAAATAATCAAAAGTCCTAAACGGAAAATTTTTAAAAAAATTATCTCACGACAAAATCCAAGTTGTAATAAGATACTTCCCTTCACGGGAAACGCCGAAGGCCAGAGCAACTTGAGCTTTTCGTCGGCGAGATAATTTTCGCAAACATTTGCAACCAAAATGTGGGAATCTAAAAGTGCAATACAGCAATTTTTACATGTTAAATTGCAACTATGCAATTACATGGGCACTTTTTGAGGGTAGTAAAATAATTTTTAAAAACGATACAACAAGTCTTGATTAAAACTTCCATCGCGGCGGACGTGAAAATAAAAAATTATTAATAAAAAAGTAAAAAACAAAAAAACGCGGTCGGTGGTGGTCGCGGTGGCACCGTGGCGGTTGCTTCAGCACCGCGGCGGCTGCCAGTGCAAATAATTGAAAATAAAAAAAAAAACATTTGTTAAAACGTTGAAAGTTAAAACTAAACAAAACAAGAAAGAGTTTGTTTTATTTGTTATAAACAAAAATGAAAAAAAAAAAAAAAAATATTGTTAAAACATTAAAAGTTAAAATTAAATAAAAGTTAAAATTAACTACTAAGAAAAAGTTTGTTCTTTTAATAACAAATGTAAGTTTGGTAATAAAAAAACAAAAAAAAGTGGTGCGTGTCATCTGGTGTGTTTTTTGACATGATAATGGACAAATAAATATGCAACATTTTGGCGCAGCCGGTAGGATCTGGGTGCGCTAACTGCAAAGGCGTTAATACTGCTGGTCAAGGCTCCATTGACTTCTAACCCAAGGCTGAGCCTAACTTGGGGGCAGTGTTAGCGTCTACAACTTCAGCGTGTAAAAAAATCCCAGATCCTCCAAAGAATCAACGCTCGGGGTGATCAACAAAGTGCCTCTGCTCCAGGCGAGCAAGCATTCACCCCCAAATAATTTCATCGCGGGACTTTTAGTGGGCTTCATCCCTGCCCAGGACAAAGTCCAAAGACCAAAAAGAGGACGATGCAACCACAAACGCTCCTCCGACGTGGGATTAGTAAATATTTTCAACCTTCCAGTTCCAGAATTTCAACAACACTTCATCAAGGACTCCAACAGTTCAGTTCTTCAAGTGGCCGCGTCACCAGTCAAGTTTCATTTAATTTGATTTATTGTATGTAGTAAATTTCAATTTTTTAATTACTTCTCATACATATTATATATATAATAGTATATAACAGATAATATTTTTAATACTTTTAATACTTTAATTTGAACCCACAACACAATTTTGAGTTTTAAAGTGCGTATAAAAATAAAGTTACCAATTAAAAAAAAAAATTAATAACAAACAGTTTAAGTATTAAAAAATAATTACATTGTGAAAGGTAATCAACAGAAAATGCAAAAAAATTTTGTGTGCTCAAATTTAAGAAAAGAATGAGAACTCATTTTAAATTTTGGTTGATAGTTCATGTTGTTTTTCTAGCCATATTATAATTATAACTCACACGAGCCATCTTAATTTTATTTAAACAAAATAAACAAATAAAATATTTCATAACTATTACCTACAAGAGCTAAAAAAAAATATTAATAAAAAACTAACAATAAGTAAGGGTATAATAATATGATACAATTCTTCATTGTACTTATATTTTCAGTATACATTTTTTTAAAGCGTCTAATTGTCTTAATTCTTAATATAAACAAGGATTTTTCAAAAAATATAGTAAAATAGATTTTATACACGTTGATATATAAGTATATTTACCAAAAGACTAAAACGAAAAGTTTAATACAACTTCTGTGGTCCAAATTTTTTTTAAGAGAATATTTTTTTTAAAAGGAGGTTTTAAATTATTTAATTGACCTCATTCTTTATGAATTCGAATTATTTTTTCTATTATAAATTATAAGTATATTTGACAAAAACCAAAAAATGACAAAACAAATACAAACACATTTTTCTTGTCTTTTCCAATGTAAAGGATTTGCAATCAAGATTGGTCGTTTTAACTAATTTAGTATCAAAATATAATAGAATAGAAAAGGAGTAAAAGCAATACTACAATGAAAAAAAAACCACCGCCACCAACCGCGCTCGTTATATATATAAATAACATAAATAAACATGAATTAAATAACAAACTTAAATAACACTATAATTATATTTTGCATAACAAACATATATAAACAGATATGTTATATAAATAAAATAAATACTATATAAAAGCATATAAGCTACATAATTAACATACGTATAATGTAAAAAAAAATAAACCTATGTAAAACCTATATACTATATAATAACCCTTGATTAATACTATATACTAAATAACAAACAAAGAATATAAATACTATAAAATAATAGGTACAATATGTACCAAACATATATAAAAGCATATATACATATATAAAACATACATTCAGATTTAAAAACATATATACATGTATGAAAACATACATACATATATAATATACATTAATAAAAGCATAAATACGTATATATGAGTATAAAAACATATATAAAAACAGGTTACATATTTAGAAGCATTTATACATATGTACATAAGCACATACATACATGCATATATAAAAACTTATATAAACATATGGAACTATGAGTACAGATAATCCCATATAATCATATACATATTAAACATATATAAACATAAATATTATAAAAGCATCAGGTATAAACATAAAATACACATAACACATATTAACATATAAACTAAATAATAATAAATACATATTAATAAATGTATTACTATATAAGCTACATAAATAAAAATATATACACAACAAAGTAAACTTTAATCATCAAATATACTATACAATAAGCGTAAATAAAAACATATATACTATAATATAAACATTTATAAACTATATACTAAATAATAATCATTTTTTAACATATTGCTAAATAATGAAAATTAATTAATATATTTACCAAAAAAAAAATCCATATAAACATTATTATATACCTACTATAAAATCAAACTAATGAACAATTATACTATATAATTAAGCCATACAAACGTATATACTATATAACCAACACCTACTAACACATAAATTAAATAGGAGAAACATATGTTTACACATATAAATAAATAAAAACATATATAAACATATATACTTTAACAAAAAAGTTCATATATCTAATAACATTTATTACATAATTTCCAAAAAAAAAACAATATATATAAAAAAAAAAACTTTATATCAACTATATAATATACATAACTAACAACATATAAAGTTATGGAAACATATATACATACATATATAACAAGATATTTCGCAGATGTACACATATATGCCTATATACTATAAATAACGCCCATAAACATATATTACCGCATAAACTTATGTAAGCATATATAATCTAATAAACATATAATATAATAAACATATATAACCATAGATGCTATATAACTATTATTTTTAAACATATATACCATATAATCAACATAGATAAACCATCATATATATTCTATATAATCAAGGATATAACCATATATATTAACATATGCCAAGAAGCATAAAAGATACATATAAAAAAAAATATAAAATATAAAAATATGTTCATATACAAGTATATAAATCAACTGCCTCCCCGTACCAAGTCCTTAGTATCTTTTTTTTTTCTCTTCGTTAAACAGAAAGTCGAGTAGAAATTCCAAAAAACTCGAGTAGAAATTCCTTAAAAATCTATTTGGTAAACATTTATCATGATTTGGCTCAATCTCCTCGTTTAGCGAGATGAAACTGATGCCATCGATTTCACTTAAAAAACCATCTCTGTCTTCATGTATGTCTCTTTTGCAATTAAATACACTCTTAAGATCTTTCGTTTACAATTTGTAAAACAAATCAAACTTAAAGATCGGAATTTTGATAACTTTAAGTAAACCAAATGTACCTAATTAAAAAAAAACCATTTGACAAAAAAGGCACTCTGAAGTTGCCAAGGAAACTTCAACTTGAAAACCAAATCCTTGCACCGTCCCATTGTGCAGAACATGTCAGGGCTTCCCAAAGATGGCATTCTAAGAAATGACTCCCTCATTAAAATATTGAAGGCCCTAACAAGATACTACGATTTCCTCGCACGGAAATAAACTCGGAAGAAACTACCATCCTAATGGAGAGTGAAGCCACCAAGTCGAAACCCAGAGAGCAGCAGGAGCAAACCCAAACCAGGGAATCTCAGCTCGCAGTAGCCGAGATAAACCCCGGTGGTGTCTCCCAGGTACCCTCAGAGAGGGATACCAGCTGCCTATCTCAAAATGGGTCAAGGTTGGATAATAACCTTAATGGCTTTCCTTCCGAAAAACGTACAGTATCTGTTGGTACTCCTCAATAAACAAATTCACCCAGTAGCCCTTGCGAGTAGAACACTAACACTCGTGCAAACAAATGGCTACCCTACTATACTACTGTCCCCAGCCCTGCAATTTATAGCCCACGGCCATCACACGAGGTGACCAGTACAGTGATCAGGAAGTCACAAGTCTAACTCTCACACTCGCCCAGTAAAAGGCTACCCCACTATGAAACTAGCCCCCAACAACAACCTTAAGCCTCTAACCAGTGCTAAGGGCGCATGCGGGTATCCGTCAGGCTCTGAACCAGTCGGTCTCACGAACGCCCATACCTCATCGTCCTCTAACGCAAGGCTCCAAAGTATACCCAAAAATGGTGCAATCCCGCATGGTATACCCAAGTGAAAACGGGCAAAATCTAAGTTAGGCAGGAAATGGAACTCGAATCTCTTCAACAATTGAGATATAATATTCCCGGACTATTAAGGTCCGGCTATTGAGTACGAGTACAGCGAGATGAAACCGATGCCATGGATTTCCGTTAAAAACCCCAATTTAAATTACTTCCACCTATTCATATATTTCTCTTATATTAAAAAATGCTAAGGACGCAGGGGAGTATCCGCCAGTACCCCATCGCCTCCAACGCAAGGCTCCAAATTACGCCACTATAATTGATAGTCTAAACTGAAGAAATACACTTTTCTTCATAATTTGTAGAACCGACTCGTACGATACGAGGGACTGCCGTCAACCAGCAGAGTCATTTAGGCCCCATTTCAATAACAATGGTTTTTAACAAATCAGGTCCCCTCGTGCAATAATAATAGTCGCCACCCCAACCAACTGTCTTAATTCCAAGGTAGCAAACGTTGCCCAGACCAAAGGCCTCTCACCTATAGATAACTACCGTTACCCTGTCCAACGACTCCCAATCAGGGCAATAACCATTATTCCAACAACCGACCCCCAAATAATGGGTCCAATAACCAGCCAAGGGAAACTCCCTGCAGTCGGACCACCAACCCCGATCCGATAAAAAATTCAAAACAAAATTACTACTAAAGGGGACCTCAAGCGCTCGTACCAAGTGTCCCACTCATCACTCTTCTACTAGACATAAGCCTTAACGGCAAAGCTGACCTAGCAGTGGACACTGGCGCTAAGGTCAGTATATTAAAACACAAAAAACTAAAGGATCCCAACCTATCAGATCCTTCTAAAAAATGTACATTACAAACTCCATATTGCCAGGGAAAAACATTAGGGAGCTGTCAGGGGAACTTCATTCTCAATACCCCCCTCCCATGCACCTTCCAAATTGTGCAAAACATGCCCGAGATTCCTAACGATGGCCTGTTAGGAAACGACTTTCTTTCCAAAAACTGTAACGTCGAAGGCCCAAACAAAACACTACGGTTTCCTCGCACGGAAATCAATCCAGTGGAAATAGGTATTCCATGCAATGGTACCACCAAGCCAGAAACTAGAGAGCAGCAGGAGCAAACCCAAACTAGGGAATCTCAACTCGTAGTAGCCGAGATAAACCCCGGTGGTGTCTCCCAGGTAGCCTCAGAGAGGAATACCAGCTGCCTATCTCTAGATGGTTCAAGGTTGGAAAACAGCTCCAACGACTATGAGACCAATTCAGGCAAATATAAAGTGGCATTGCAGAAATCCATTCGCCTACCAAGCCGGTCTCAAATGGTGGTCCCCATTCCCCTAAGGTTAGAGGAGGAAATGCTCTGTGAATCATACGAGCCGAGCGAAGGAGTATTTCTCGCCAATTCCCTCTTACCAACTGGAACAAGAACAGTGTTTGTTGGCCTCTTCAATGTTAACACCCAACCAGTAGTCCTGACGAGCCTAACTCCCACTCTCGCCCCAACAACAGACTACACTACCAATCAACTAGCCCTCAACAACAACCCAAAGCCTCTAACCAACGCTAACGACGCATACGAGTATCTGTCAGGCTCTGAACCAGTCGGTCTCAGGAACGCCCATACCCCCTCGTCCGCTAACGTAAGGCGCGAAAGTATACCCAAAAATGGTGCAATCCCGCATGGTATACCCAAGCAAAAATGGGCAAAATTCAAGTTGGGCAAAAAGGAAATAGAAAACAATTCCCTCCAATACCTATGGTACATATTCTCGAATTATCACGATCTGGACGATCATCACTCGACTATATATATTTCACAACTCTCAACCTACCCTCCCCACCCCTCATCCTTCGAGTACGAGAATCGCTCTACTCCGTAGCGATTCTCTTGCTCCAGGGGGGAAGGAATGTTATGTATAAAAACTTGACATCCCCAAATATCCCATAAATTGGAAATCCTTAACGGAAAAATTTATAAATTCAACAAAAAAAAAATAATCAAAAGTCCTAAACGGAAAATTTTTAAAAAAATTATCTCACGACAAAATCCAAGTTGTAATAAGATACTTCCCTTCACGGGAAACGCCGAAGGCAAGAGCAACTTGAGCTTTTCGTCGGCGAGATAATTTTCGCAAACATTTGCAACCAAAATGTGGGAATCTAAAAGTGCAATACAGCAATTTTTACATGTTAAATTGCAACTATGCAATTACATGGGCACTTTTTGAGGGTAGTAAAATAATTTTTAAAAACGATACAACAAGTCTTGATTAAAACTTCGATCGCGGCGGCCGTGAAAATAAAAAATTATTAATAAAAAAGTAAAAAACAAAAAAACGCGGTCGGTGGTGGTCGCGGTGGCACCGTGGCGGTTGCTTCAGCACCGCGGCGGCTGCCAGTGCAAATAATTGAAAATAAAAAAAAAAACATTTGTTAAAACGTTGAAAGTTAAAACTAAACAAAACAAGAAAGAGTTTGTTTTATTTGTTATAAACAAAAATGAAAAAAAAAAAATTATTGTAAAAACATTAAAAGTTAAAATTAAATAAAAGTTAAAATTAACTACTAAGAAAAAGTTTGTTCTTTTAATAACAAATGTAAGTTTGGTAATAAAACAAAACAAAAAAAAGTGGTGCGTGTCATCTGGTGTGTTTTTTGACATGATAATGGACAATTAAATATGCAACATTTCTAGAGAATCGCTTCCAATCTTTGGAAGCTCTTGGCGCAAAAGGCAAAACATCAGAGGAAGCTATAAGAAGACCACAGGCAAGATCACTAACAACCACTGTCACCGCAGACGTGAAATTCCCAACATGCAAGGGTAATCATCAAGTGTTCAATTGTTCAACCTTTCTACAAGCTTCGCCCTCAAAAAGATACAGCCTCATCAAGGCCATCAAGGCCTGCATAAACTGCCTAAGGTCAGGTCATACAGTAAACCAGTGTCCATCGTCAAGGATATGTAGAGACTGCAACAAGCCTCACAACACTTTGCTCCACATACAAACAAAGCCAGAGATTGCAGGACCAAATCCGAGTAAACTAGATTCAACACAGAGAGTTGTCACCAACAGTCAACAGTTAGTTAAACCATTAGCTGACCCAATATCCTTGACAGCAAAGGCACACCAAACCACAAATAAGCAGGTGCTATTGAGTACAGTCAGAGTCAATCTAATCGCGAGCAGCGGCAACGTTGTAGAAGCCCGAGAATTTGTCACAATTGTTTACCAATATTTTCGCTAAATTGTCAAACTAAATTTGCGCACTTACAAGATTAGGATGACGAAAATGTATATAAAATTGATGTATTAATGTTTTTCGGCACCTCAATGAAGTCGATATAGTTTTTAGTTCGCGCGGTATCGTGCAGGCACAAAATCACTTAATTCATTTAAACCAAAAACCCGCTGGACCGAATATTATAAAAATATTTTCAGATTATATTGTCGCTAATACACTTCAAACGGCACCTCAAGTAAGTCAATATCTTTTGTGGTTCGGGCCATATCGTGCAGGTCCAAAAATCACTTACGCCGCTTAAACAAAAAAAACGGTTGGCCGAATTTTATGAAAATCTTTTCAGATCATATTTTGGTGAATACTCTTCGAACGGCATGTCAACTAAGTCGATATCTTTTATAGTTCGCGCGATATCGTGCAGGTACAAAAATCACTTAAGTCATTTAAACCAAAAAACCGCTGGACCTAATATTATAAAAATCTTTTCAGATTATATAGTCGCTAATACGCTTCGAACGGCACCTCAAGTAAGTCAATATCTTTCGTGGTTCGGGCGATATCGTGCAGGTACAAAAATCACTTACGTCGCTCAAACAAAAAAACGGCTGGACCGAATTTCATGAAATTCTTTTCAGATCATATTTCGGTTAATACGCTTCGAACAACACCTCAACGAAGTCGATATCAGTTTTGGTTCGCGCGATATCGTGCAGGAAAAAATGACCACATCCGTACGCACATACACACACACACATACTTCCTCCCAATTTTTTGCTTAAAATGCTCCTGGGACCTTGAAAGATGAAAATACGTTGAAATTTTCGATTTCGATTTTCGGACCGATTACAATAACTTCCTATACTGGGAAGTTAATAATAAAAAATAAATTGATAGTGAGAAAAGTAGCCGGAAAAGTGGAAAACTGAAAGAAGGAAAAAATGTTCTTTATTTTGAGAAGTGCGGAAAGTGAGAATTAACCAGTGAAATAATAACACAAGAAGTGAACAAAAGGAATAAGAAAGTACCGATAAGTCTGATTCAACAGGACAAAAAATCGCGTCTTGTGAAGACTGCAATAAAAAGACCACGTGGAAGACCCCCGAAGGTGCAAACGATAGTAATAAGCCCAAAAATGGAATATGTACGAAAAGTTGAAGAACTTAAACTAGAAGGAAATATTTCTGAAAATTGGCGCATTTTCCACCAGAATTTTGAGATATTCGCAACAGCTATAAAGCTAAATAAGGAAGCAGAGGAGGTAAAAGTGGCAATATTCTTAAATGCAATAGGAAGTGACGCAGTAGAAGCATTCAATTCATTTAATATAACGGAAGACGATAAGAAAAAAATATTCTACAGTTGTTAATGCTTTCAGTGATTTTTGCCTACCAAAATGCAATCAGGTCTATGAAAGCTTTATTTTTCATGGAAGAGTACAAGCAGTAAATGAGCCATTTGATAATTTCTACTCGACTTAAAAAAAATTGCACGTAGATGCGCATATGGTGAACAAGAACAAAGAATGATCAGAGATCAAATAGTTGCGGGCATAATGGACAAATCGTTGCAGAGAAAGATGCTGGAAATCTCAGAATTGACACTGGACAGAGCGGTAGAACTGGCACGATCGGCTGAAGCAGCAAACCAACAAGCGAGGGGAGTTGCTAAGACCTGGGGCGATGGTGGATGCAATTGGAAAAAGACGGCAGATGGAAAATATCACAAGACTAATTAAATTAAATTTAATAATAACTAGTTGGGATGTGGGTTCGACCCTTTCGGTCCACACGATCAACTTCCCAGTATGATGGATGTTGAATATGTATATGATTGGATATTTTAATAATAAATGAACAATAGGCAATATATGTAGAATATATCTAT
>CATLJY010000425.1:0-19959 GCA_949987705.1 Thereva unica | reverse complement strand
TAACTTAATTTCGACGAATAAAGTGAATTTAAGTTATTTTGGATGTATTTGAAGAATGTAACTTAATTTCGACGAATAAAGTGAATTTAAGTTATTTTGGATGTATTTGATGAATATAACTTAATTTCGACGAATAAAGTGAATTTAAGTTATTTTCGATGTATTTGAAGAATGTAACTTAATTTCGACGAATAAAGTGAATTTAAGTTATTTTGGATGTATTTGAAGAATGTAACTTAATTTCGACGAATAAAGTGAATTTAAGTTATTTTGGATGTATTTGAAGAATGTAACTTAATTTCGACGAATAAAGTGAATTTAAGTTATTTTGGATGTATTTGATGAATATAACTTAATTTCGACGAATAAAGTGAATTTAAGTTATTTTGGATGTATTTGATGAATATAACTTAATTTCGACGAATAAAGTGAATTTAAGTTATTTTGGATGTATTTGAAGAATGTAACTTAATTTCGACGAATAAAGTGAATTTAAGTTATTTTGGATGTATTTGATGAATATAACTTAATTTCGACGAATAAAGTGAATTTAAGTTATTTTCGATGTATTTGAAGAATGTAACTTAATTTCGACGAATAAAGTGAATTTAAGTTATTTTCGATGTATTTGATGAATATAACTTAATTTCGACGAATAAAGTGAATTTAAGTTATTTTGGATGTATTTGATGAATGTAACTTAATTTCGATGAATAAAGTGAATTTAAGTTATTTTGGATGTATTTGATGAATATAACTTAATTTCGACGAATAAAGTGAATTTAAGTTATTTTGGATGTATTTGATGAATATAACTTAATTTCGACGAATAAAGTGAATTTAAGTTATTTTGGATGTATTTGAAGAATGTAACTTAATTTCGACGAATAAAGTGAATTTAAGTTATTTTGGATGTATTTGAAGAATGTAACTTAATTTCGACGAATAAAGTGAATTTAAGTTATTTTCGATGTATTTGAAGAATGTAACTTAATTTCGACGAATAAAGTGAATTTAAGTTATTTTGGATGTATTTGAAGAATGTAACTTAATTTCGACGAATAAAGTGAATTTAAGTTATTTTGGATGTATTTGATGAATATAACTTAATTTCGACGAATAAAGTGAATTTAAGTTATTTTGGATGTATTTGATGAATGTAACTTAATTTCGACGAATAAAGTGAATTTAAGTTATTTTGGATGTATTTGAAGAATGTAACTTAATTTCGACGAATAAAGTGAATTTTAGTTATTTTGGATGTATTTGATGAATATAACTTAATTTCGACGAATAAAGTGAATTTAAGTTATTTTGGATGTATTTGATGAATATAACTTAATTTCGACGAATAAAGTGAATTTAAGTTATTTTGGATGTATTTGATGAATGTAACTTAATTTCGACGAATAAAGTGAATTTAAGTTATTTTGGATGTATTTGATGAATATAACTTAATTTCGACGAATAAAGTGAATTTAAGTTATTTTGGATGTACATATTTGATGAATATAACTTAATTTCGACGAATAAAGTGAATTTAAGTTATTTTGGATGTATTTGAAGAATGTAACTTAATTTCGACGAATAAAGTGAATTTAAGTTATTTTGGATGTATTTGATGAATATAACTTAATTTCGACGAATAAAGTGAATTTAAGTTAATTTGGATGTATTTGATGAATGTAACTTAATTTCGACGAATAAAGTGAATTTAAGTTATTTTGGATGTATTTGAAGAATGTAACTTAATTTCGACGAATAAAGTGAATTTAAGTTATTTTGGATGTATTTGAAGAATGTAACTTAATTTCGACGAATAAAGTGAATTTAAGTTATTTTGGATGTATTTGATGAATATAACTTAATTTCGACGAATAAGGTGAATTTAAGTTATTTTCGATGTATTTGAAGAATGTAACTTAATTTCGACGAATAAAGTGAATTTAAGTTATTTTGGATGTATTTGAAGAATGTAACTTAATTTCGACGAATAAAGTGAATTTAAGTTATTTTGGATGTATTTGATGAATATAACTTAATTTCGACGAATAAAGTGAATTTAAGTTATTTTGGATGTATTTGATGAATATAACTTAATTTCGACGAATAAAGTGAATTTAAGTTATTTTGGATGTATTTGAAGAATGTAACTTAATTTCGACGAATAAAGTGAATTTAAGTTATTTTGGATGTATTTGATGAATATAACTTAATTTCGACGAATAAAGTGAATTTAAGTTATTTTCGATGTATTTGAAGAATGTAACTTAATTTCGACGAATAAAGTGAATTTAAGTTATTTTCGATGTATTTGATGAATATAACTTAATTTCGACGAATAAAGTGAATTTAAGTTATTTTGGATGTATTTGATGAATGTAACTTAATTTCGATGAATAAAGTGAATTTAAGTTATTTTGGATGTATTTGATGAATATAACTTAATTTCGACGAATAAAGTGAATTTAAGTTATTTTGGATGTATTTGATGAATATAACTTAATTTCGACGAATAAAGTGAATTTAAGTTATTTTGGATGTATTTGAAGAATGTAACTTAATTTCGACGAATAAAGTGAATTTAAGTTATTTTGGATGTATTTGAAGAATGTAACTTAATTTCGACGAATAAAGTGAATTTAAGTTATTTTCGATGTATTTGAAGAATGTAACTTAATTTCGACGAATAAAGTGAATTTAAGTTATTTTGGATGTATTTGAAGAATGTAACTTAATTTCGACGAATAAAGTGAATTTAAGTTATTTTGGATGTATTTGATGAATATAACTTAATTTTGACGAATAAAGTGAATTTAAGTTATTTTGGATGTATTTGATGAATGTAACTTAATTTCGACGAATAAAGTGAATTTAAGTTATTTTGGATGTATTTGAAGAATGTAACTTAATTTCGACGAATAAAGTGAATTTTAGTTATTTTGGATGTATTTGATGAATATAACTTAATTTCGACGAATAAAGTGAATTTAAGTTATTTTGGATGTATTTGATGAATATAACTTAATTTCGACGAATAAAGTGAATTTAAGTTATTTTGGATGTATTTGATGAATGTAACTTAATTTCGACGAATAAAGTGAATTTAAGTTATTTTGGATGTATTTGATGAATATAACTTAATTTCGACGAATAAAGTGAATTTAAGTTATTTTGGATGTACATATTTGATGAATATAACTTAATTTCGACGAATAAAGTGAATTTAAGTTATTTTGGATGTATTTGAAGAATGTAACTTAATTTCGACGAATAAAGTGAATTTAAGTTATTTTGGATGTATTTGATGAATATAACTTAATTTCGACGAATAAAGTGAATTTAAGTTAATTTGGATGTATTTGATGAATGTAACTTAATTTCGACGAATAAAGTGAATTTAAGTTATTTTGGATGTATTTGAAGAATGTAACTTAATTTCGACGAATAAAGTGAATTTAAGTTATTTTGGATGTATTTGAAGAATGTAACTTAATTTCGACGAATAAAGTGAATTTAAGTTATTTTGGATGTATTTGATGAATATAACTTAATTTCGACGAATAAAGTGAATTTAAGTTATTTTCGATGTATTTGAAGAATGTAACTTAATTTCGACGAATAAAGTGAATTTAAGTTATTTTGGATGTATTTGAAGAATGTAACTTAATTTCGACGAATAAAGTGAATTTAAGTTATTTTGGATGTATTTGATGAATATAACTTAATTTCGACGAATAAAGTGAATTTAAGTTATTTTCGATGTGTTTGAAGAATGTAACTTAATTTCGACGAATAAAGTGAATTTAAGTTATTTTGGATGTATTTGAAGAATGTAACTTAATTTCGACGAATAAAGTGAATTTAAGTTATTTTGGATGTATTTGATGAATATAACTTAATTTCGACGAATAAAGTGAATTTAAGTTATTTGGGATGTATTTGAAGAATGTAACTTAATTTCGACGAATAAAGTGAATTTAAGTTATTTTGGATGTATTTGAAGAATGTAACTTAATTTCGACGAATAAAATGAATTTAAGTTATTTTGGATGTATTTGATGAATATAACTTAATTTCGATGAATAAAATGAATTTAAGTTATTTTCGATGTATTTGATGAACATAACTTAATTTCGACGAATAAAGTGAATTTAAGTTATTTTGGATGTATTTGAAGAATGTAACTTAATTTCGACGAATAAAGTGAATTTAAGTTATTTTGGATGTATTTGATGAATATAACTTAATTTCGACGAATAAAGTGAATTTAAGTTATTTTCGATGTATTTGAAGAATGTAACTTAATTTCGACGAATAAAGTGAATTTAAGTTATTTTGGATGTATTTGATGAACATAACTTAATTTCGACGAATAAAGTGAATTTAAGTTATTTTGGATGTATTTGAAGAATGTAACTTAATTTCGACGAATAAAGTGAATTTAAGTTATTTTGGATGTATTTGATGAATATAACTTAATTTCGACGAATAAAGTGAATTTAAGTTATTTTCGATGTATTTGAAGAATGTAACTTAATTTCGACGAATAAAGTGAATTTAAGTTATTTTGGATGTATTTGAAGAATGTAACTTAATTTCGACGAATAAAGTGAATTTAAGTTATTTTGGATGTATTTGAAGAATGTAACTTAATTTCGACGAATAAAGTGAATTTAAGTTATTTTGGATGTATTTGATGAATATAACTTAATTTCGACGAATAAAGTGAATTTAAGTTATTTTGGATGTATTTGATGAATATAACTTAATTTCGACGAATAAAGTGAATTTAAGTTATTTTGGATGTATTTGAAGAATGTAACTTAATTTCGACGAATAAAGTGAATTTAAGTTATTTTGGATGTATTTGATGAATATAACTTAATTTCGACGAATAAAGTGAATTTAAGTTATTTTCGATGTATTTGAAGAATGTAACTTAATTTCGACGAATAAAGTGAATTTAAGTTATTTTCGATGTATTTGATGAATATAACTTAATTTCGACGAATAAAGTGAATTTAAGTTATTTTGGATGTATTTGATGAATGTAACTTAATTTCGATGAATAAAGTGAATTTAAGTTATTTTGGATGTATTTGATGAATATAACTTAATTTCGACGAATAAAGTGAATTTAAGTTATTTTGGATGTATTTGATGAATATAACTTAATTTCGACGAATAAAGTGAATTTAAGTTATTTTGGATGTATTTGAAGAATGTAACTTAATTTCGACGAATAAAGTGAATTTAAGTTATTTTGGATGTATTTGAAGAATGTAACTTAATTTCGACGAATAAAGTGAATTTAAGTTATTTTCGATGTATTTGAAGAATGTAACTTAATTTCGACGAATAAAGTGAATTTAAGTTATTTTGGATGTATTTGAAGAATGTAACTTAATTTCGACGAATAAAGTGAATTTAAGTTATTTTGGATGTATTTGATGAATATAACTTAATTTCGACGAATAAAGTGAATTTAAGTTATTTTGGATGTATTTGATGAATGTAACTTAATTTCGACGAATAAAGTGAATTTAAGTTATTTTGGATGTATTTGAAGAATGTAACTTAATTTCGACGAATAAAGTGAATTTTAGTTATTTTGGATGTATTTGATGAATATAACTTAATTTCGACGAATAAAGTGAATTTAAGTTATTTTGGATGTATTTGATGAATATAACTTAATTTCGACGAATAAAGTGAATTTAAGTTATTTTGGATGTATTTGATGAATGTAACTTAATTTCGACGAATAAAGTGAATTTAAGTTATTTTGGATGTATTTGATGAATATAACTTAATTTCGACGAATAAAGTGAATTTAAGTTATTTTGGATGTACATATTTGATGAATATAACTTAATTTCGACGAATAAAGTGAATTTAAGTTATTTTGGATGTATTTGAAGAATGTAACTTAATTTCGACGAATAAAGTGAATTTAAGTTATTTTGGATGTATTTGATGAATATAACTTAATTTCGACGAATAAAGTGAATTTAAGTTAATTTGGATGTATTTGATGAATGTAACTTAATTTCGACGAATAAAGTGAATTTAAGTTATTTTGGATGTATTTGAAGAATGTAACTTAATTCGACGAATAAAGTGAATTTAAGTTATTTTGGATGTATTTGAAGAATGTAACTTAATTTCGACGAATAAAGTGAATTTAAGTTATTTTGGATGTATTTGATGAATATAACTTAATTTCGACGAATAAGGTGAATTTAAGTTATTTTCGATGTATTTGAAGAATGTAACTTAATTTCGACGAATAAAGTGAATTTAAGTTATTTTGGATGTATTTGAAGAATGTAACTTAATTTCGACGAATAAAGTGAATTTAAGTTATTTTGGATGTATTTGATGAATATAACTTAATTTCGACGAATAAAGTGAATTTAAGTTATTTTGGATGTATTTGATGAATATAACTTAATTTCGACGAATAAAGTGAATTTAAGTTATTTTGGATGTATTTGAAGAATGTAACTTAATTTCGACGAATAAAGTGAATTTAAGTTATTTTGGATGTATTTGATGAATATAACTTAATTTCGACGAATAAAGTGAATTTAAGTTATTTTCGATGTATTTGAAGAATGTAACTTAATTTCGACGAATAAAGTGAATTTAAGTTATTTTCGATGTATTTGATGAATATAACTTAATTTCGACGAATAAAGTGAATTTAAGTTATTTTGGATGTATTTGATGAATGTAACTTAATTTCGATGAATAAAGTGAATTTAAGTTATTTTGGATGTATTTGATGAATATAACTTAATTTCGACGAATAAAGTGAATTTAAGTTATTTTGGATGTATTTGATGAATATAACTTAATTTCGACGAATAAAGTGAATTTAAGTTATTTTGGATGTATTTGAAGAATGTAACTTAATTTCGACGAATAAAGTGAATTTAAGTTATTTTGGATGTATTTGAAGAATGTAACTTAATTTCGACGAATAAAGTGAATTTAAGTTATTTTCGATGTATTTGAAGAATGTAACTTAATTTCGACGAATAAAGTGAATTTAAGTTATTTTGGATGTATTTGAAGAATGTAACTTAATTTCGACGAATAAAGTGAATTTAAGTTATTTTGGATGTATTTGATGAATATAACTTAATTTCGACGAATAAAGTGAATTTAAGTTATTTTGGATGTATTTGATGAATGTAACTTAATTTCGACGAATAAAGTGAATTTAAGTTATTTTGGATGTATTTGAAGAATGTAACTTAATTTCGACGAATAAAGTGAATTTTAGTTATTTTGGATGTATTTGATGAATATAACTTAATTTCGACGAATAAAGTGAATTTAAGTTATTTTGGATGTATTTGATGAATATAACTTAATTTCGACGAATAAAGTGAATTTAAGTTATTTTGGATGTATTTGATGAATGTAACTTAATTTCGACGAATAAAGTGAATTTAAGTTATTTTGGATGTATTTGATGAATATAACTTAATTTCGACGAATAAAGTGAATTTAAGTTATTTGATGAATATAACTTAATTTCGACGAATAAAGTGAATTTAAGTTATTTTGGATGTATTTGAAGAATGTAACTTAATTTCGACGAATAAAGTGAATTTAAGTTATTTTGGATGTATTTGATGAATATAACTTAATTTCGACGAATAAAGTGAATTTAAGTTAATTTGGATGTATTTGATGAATGTAACTTAATTTCGACGAATAAAGTGAATTTAAGTTATTTTGGATGTATTTGAAGAATGTAACTTAATTTCGACGAATAAAGTGAATTTAAGTTATTTTGGATGTATTTGAAGAATGTAACTTAATTTCGACGAATAAAGTGAATTTAAGTTATTTTGGATGTATTTGATGAATATAACTTAATTTCGACGAATAAGGTGAATTTAAGTTATTTTCGATGTATTTGAAGAATGTAACTTAATTTCGACGAATAAAGTGAATTTAAGTTATTTTGGATGTATTTGAAGAATGTAACTTAATTTCGACGAATAAAGTGAATTTAAGTTATTTTGGATGTATTTGATGAATATAACTTAATTTCGACGAATAAAGTGAATTTAAGTTATTTTCGATGTGTTTGAAGAATGTAACTTAATTTCGACGAATAAAGTGAATTTAAGTTATTTTGGATGTATTTGAAGAATGTAACTTAATTTCGACGAATAAAGTGAATTTAAGTTATTTTGGATGTATTTGAAGAATGTAACTTAATTTCGACGAATCAAGTGAATTTAAGTTATTTTGGATGTATTTGATGAATATAACTTAATTTCGACGAATAAAGTGAATTTAAGTTATTTGGGATGTATTTGAAGAATGTAACTTAATTTCGACGAATAAAGTGAATTTAAGTTATTTTGGATGTATTTGAAGAATGTAACTTAATTTCGACGAATAAAATGAATTTAAGTTATTTTGGATGTATTTGATGAATATAACTTAATTTCGATGAATAAAGTGAATTTAAGTTATTTTCGATGTATTTGATGAACATAACTTAATTTCGACGAATAAAGTGAATTTAAGTTATTTTGGATGTATTTGAAGAATGTAACTTAATTTCGACGAATAAAGTGAATTTAAGTTATTTTGGATGTATTTGATGAATATAACTTAATTTCGACGAATAAAGTGAATTTAAGTTATTTTCGATGTATTTTGATAATGTAACTTAATTTCGACGAATAAAGTGAATTTAAGTTATTTTGGATGTATTTGATGAACATAACTTAATTTCGACGAATAAAGTGAATTTAAGTTATTTTGGATGTATTTGAAGAATGTAACTTAATTTCGACGAATAAAGTGAATTTAAGTTATTTTGGATGTATTTGATGAATATAACTTAATTTCGACGAATAAAGTGAATTTAAGTTATTTTCGATGTATTTGAAGAATGTAACTTAATTTCGACGAATAAAGTGAATTTAAGTTATTTTCGATGTATTTGATGAATATAACTTAATTTCGACGAATAAAGTGAATTTAAGTTATTTTGGATGTATTTGATGAATGTAACTTAATTTCGACGAATAAAGTGAATTTAAGTTATTTTGGATGTATTTGAAGAATGTAACTTAATTTCGACGAATAAAGTGAATTTAAGTTATTTTGGATGTATTTGATGAATATAACTTAATTTCGACGAATAAAGTGAATTTAAGTTATTTTCGATGTATTTGAAGAATGTAACTTAATTTCGACGAATAAAGTGAATTTAAGTTATTTTGGATGTATTTGAAGAATGTAACTTAATTTCGACGAATAAAGTGAATTTAAGTTATTTTGGATGTATTTGAAGAATGTAACTTAATTTCGACGAATAAAGTGAATTTAAGTTATTTTGGATGTATTTGATGAATATAACTTAATTTCGACGAATAAAGTGAATTTAAGTTATTTTGGATGTATTTGATGAACATAACTTAATTTCGACGAATAAAGTGAATTTAAGCTATTTTGGATGTATTTGAAGAATGTAACTTAATTTCGACGAATAAAGTGAATTTAAGTTATTTTGGATGTATTTGATGAATATAACTTAATTTCGACGAATAAAGTGAATTTAAGTTATTTTCGATGTATTTGAAGAATGTAACTTAATTTCGACGAATAAAGTGAATTTAAGTTATTTTCGATGTATTTGATGAATATAACTTAATTTCGACGAATAAAGTGAATTTAAGTTATTTTGGATGTATTTGATGAATGTAACTTAATTTCGATGAATAAAGTGAATTTAAGTTATTTTGGATCTATTTGATGAATATAACTTAATTTCGACGAATAAAGTGAATTTAAGTTATTTTGGATGTATTTGATGAATATAACTTAATTTCGACGAATAAAGTGAATTTAAGTTATTTTGGATGTATTTGAAGAATGTAACTTAATTTCGACGAATAAAGTGAATTTAAGTTATTTTGGATGTATTTGAAGAATGTAACTTAATTTCGACGAATAAAGTGAATTTAAGTTATTTTCGATGTATTTGAAGAATGTAACTTAATTTCGACGAATAAAGTGAATTTAAGTTATTTTCGATGTATTTGAAGAATGTAACTTAATTTCGACGAATAAAGTGAATTTAAGTTATTTTGGATGTATTTGATGAATATAACTTAATTTCGACGAATAAAGTGAATTTAAGTTATTTTGGATGTATTTGATGAATGTAACTTAATTTCGACGAATAAAGTGAATTTAAGTTATTTTGGATGTATTTGAAGAATGTAACTTAATTTCGACGAATAAAGTGAATTTAAGTTATTTTGGATGTATTTGATGAATATAACTTAATTTCGACGAATAAAGTGAATTTAAGTTATTTTGGATGTATTTGATGAATATAACTTAATTTCGACGAATAAAGTGAATTTAAGTTATTTTGGATGTATTTGATGAATGTAACTTAATTTCGACGACTAAAGTGAATTTAAGTTATTTTGGATGTATTTGATGTATATAACTTAATTTCGACGAATAAAGTGAATTTAAGTTATTTTGGATGTACATATTTGATGAATATAACTTAATTTCGACGAATAAAGTGAATTTAAGTTATTTTGGATGTATTTGAAGAATGTAACTTAATTTCGACGAATAAAGTGAATTTAAGTTATTTTGGATGTATTTGATGAATATAACTTAATTTCGACGAATAAAGTGAATTTAAGTTATTTTGGATGTATTTGATGAATGTAACTTAATTTCGACGAATAAAGTGAATTTAAGTTATTTTGGATGTATTTGAAGAATGTAACTTAATTTCGACGAATAAAGTGAATTTAAGTTATTTTCGATGTATTTGATGAATATAACTTAATTTCGACGAATAAAGTGAATTTAAGTTATTTTGGATGTATTTGATGAATGTAACTTAATTTCGATGAATAAAGTGAATTTAAGTTATTTTGGATCTATTTGATGAATATAACTTAATTTCGACGAATAAAGTGAATTTAAGTTATTTTGGATGTATTTGATGAATATAACTTAATTTCGACGAATAAAGTGAATTTAAGTTATTTTGGATGTATTTGAAGAATGTAACTTAATTTCGACGAATAAAGTGAATTTAAGTTATTTTGGATGTATTTGAAGAATGTAACTTAATTTCGACGAATAAAGTGAATTTAAGTTATTTTCGATGTATTTGAAGAATGTAACTTAATTTCGACGAATAAAGTGAATTTAAGTTATTTTCGATGTATTTGAAGAATGTAACTTAATTTCGACGAATAAAGTGAATTTAAGTTATTTTGGATGTATTTGATGAATATAACTTAATTTCGACGAATAAAGTGAATTTAAGTTATTTTGGATGTATTTGATGAATGTAACTTAATTTCGACGAATAAAGTGAATTTAAGTTATTTTGGATGTATTTGAAGAATGTAACTTAATTTCGACGAATAAAGTGAATTTAAGTTATTTTGGATGTATTTGATGAATATAACTTAATTTCGACGAATAAAGTGAATTTAAGTTATTTTGGATGTATTTGATGAATATAACTTAATTTCGACGAATAAAGTGAATTTAAGTTATTTTGGATGTATTTGATGAATGTAACTTAATTTCGACGAATAAAGTGAATTTAAGTTATTTTGGATGTATTTGATGTATATAACTTAATTTCGACGAATAAAGTGAATTTAAGTTATTTTGGATGTACATATTTGATGAATATAACTTAATTTCGACGAATAAAGTGAATTTAAGTTATTTTGGATGTATTTGAAGAATGTAACTTAATTTCGACGAATAAAGTGAATTTAAGTTATTTTGGATGTATTTGATGAATATAACTTAATTTCGACGAATAAAGTGAATTTAAGTTATTTTGGATGTATTTGATGAATGTAACTTAATTTCGACGAATAAAGTGAATTTAAGTTATTTTGGATGTATTTGAAGAATGTAACTTAATTTCGACGAATAAAGTGAATTTAAGTTATTTTGGATGTATTTGATGAATATAACTTAATTTCGACGAATAAAGTGAATTTAAGTTATTTTGGATGTATTTGATGAATATAACTTAATTTCGACGAATAAAGTGAATTTAAGTTATTTTGGATGTATTTGATGAATGTAACTTAATTTCGACGAATAAAGTGAATTTAAGTTATTTTGGATGTATTTGATGAATATAACTTAATTTCGACGAATAAAGTGAATTTAAGTTATTTTGGATGTACATATTTGATGAATATAACTTAATTTCGACGAATAAAGTGAATTTAAGTTATTTTGGATGTACATATTTGATGAATATAACTTAATTTCGACGAATAAAGTGATTTTAAGTTATTTTGGATGTATTTGATGAATATAACTTAATTTCGACGAATAAAGTGAATTTAAGTTATTTTGGATGTATTTGATGAATATAACTTAATTTCTACGAATAAAGTGAATTTAAGTTATTTTGGATGTATTTGATGAGTATAACTTAATTTCGACGAATAAAGTGAATTTAAGTTATTTTCGATGTATTTGAAGAATGTAACTTAATTTCGACGAATAAAGTGAATTTAAGTTATTTTGGATGTATTTGATGAATATAACTTAATTTCGACGAATAAAGTGAATTTAAGTTATTTTGGTGTATTTGATGAATATAACTTAATTTCGACGAATAAAGTGAATTTAAGTTATTTTGGATGTATTTGAAGAATGTAACTTAATTTCGACGAATAAAGTGAATTTAAGTTATTTTGGATGTATTTGATGAATATAACTTAATTTCGACGAATAAAGTGAATTTAAGTTATTTTCGATGTATTTGAAGAATGTAACTTAATTTCGACGAATAAAGTGAATTTAAGTTATTTTCGATGTATTTGATGAATATAACTTAATTTCGACGAATAAAGTGAATTTAAGTTATTTTGGATGTATTTGAAGAATGTAACTTAATTTCGACGAATAAAGTGAATTTAAGTTATTTTGGATGTATTTGAAGAATGTAACTTAATTTCGACGAATAAAGTGAATTTAAGTTATTTTGGATGTATTTGATGAATATAACTTAATTTCGACGAATAAAGTGAATTTAAGTTATTTTCGATGTATTTGAAGAATGTAACTTAATTTCGACGAATAAAGTGAATTTAAGTTATTTTGGATGTATTTGAAGAATGTAACTTAATTTCGACGAATAAAGTGAATTTAAGTTATTTTGGATGTATTTGATGAATATAACTTAATTTCGACGAATAAAGTGAATTTAAGTTATTTTAGATGTATTTGAAGAATGTAACTTAATTTCGACGAATAAAGTGAATTTAAGTTATTTTCGATGTATTTGATGAATATAACTTAATTTCGACGAATAAAGTGAATTTAAGTTATTTTGGATGTATTTGAAGAATGTAACTTAATTTCGACGAATAAAGTGAATTTAAGTTATTTTCGATGTATTTGAAGAATGTAACTTAATTTCGACGAATAAAGTGAATTTAAGTTATTTTGGATGTATTTGATGAATATAACTTAATTTCGACGAATAAAGTGAATTTAAGTTATTTTGGATGTATTTGAAGAATGTAACTTAATTTCGACGAATAAAGTGAATTTAAGTTATTTTGGATGTATTTGAAGAATGTAACTTAATTTCGACGAATAAAGTGAATTTAAGTTATTTTGGATGTATTTGAAGAATGTAACTTAATTTCGACGAATAAAGTGAATTTAAGTTATTTTGGATGTATTTGATGAATATAACTTAATTTCGACGAATAAAGTGAATTTAAGTTATTTTGGATGTATTTGATGAATATAACTTAATTTCGACGAATAAAGTGAATTTAAGTTATTTTGGATGTATTGAAGAATGTAACTTAATTTTGACGAATAAAGTGAATTTAAGTTATTTTGGATGTATTTGATGAATATAACTTAATTTCGACGAATAAAGTGAATTTAAGTTATTTTCGATGTATTTGATGAATATAACTTAATTTCGACGAATAAAGTGAATTTAAGTTATTTTGGATGTAGTTGAAGAATGTAACTTAATTTCGACGAATAAAGTGAATTTAAGTTATTTTGGATGTATTTGATGAATATAACTTAATTTCGACGAATAAAGTGAATTTAAGTTATTTTCGATGTATTTGAAGAATGTATCTTAATTTCGACGAATAAAGTGAATTTAAGTTATTTTGGATGTATTTGAAGAATGTAACTTAATTTCGACGAATAAAGTGAATTTAAGTTATTTTGGATGTATTTGATGAATATAACTTAATTTCGACGAATAAAGTGAATTTAAGTTATTTTCGATGTATTTGAAGAATGTAACTTAATTTCGACGAATAAAGTGAATTTAAGTTATTTTGGATGTATTTGAAGAAAGTAACTTAATTTCGACGAATAAAGTGAATTTAAGTTATTTTAGATGTATTTGAAGAATATAATTTAAATTCGACGAATAAAGTGAATTTAAGTTATTTTGGATGTATTTGATGAATATAACTTAATTTCGACGAATAAAGTGAATTTAAGTTATTTTGGATGTATTTGATGAATATAACTTAATTTCGACGAATAAAGTGAATTTAAGTTATTTTGGATGTATTTGAAGAATGTAACTTAATTTCGACGAATAAAGTGAATTTAAGTTATTTTGGATGTATTTGATGAATATAACTTAATTTCGACGAATAAATTGAATTTAAGTTATTTTCGATGTATTTGAAGAATGTAACTTAATTTCGACGAATAAAGTGAATTTAAGTTATTTTCGATGTATTTGATGAATATAACTTAATTTCGACGAATAAAGTGAATTTAAGTTATTTTGGATGTATTTGTGAATATAACTTAATTTCGACGAATAAAGTGAATTTGAGTTATTTTGGATGTATTTGATGAATATAACTTAATTTCGACGAAAAAAGAGAATTTAAGTTATTTTGGATGTATTTGAAGAATGTAACTTAATTTTGACGAATAAAGTGAATTTAAGTTATTTTGGATGTATTTGAAGAATGTAACTTAATTTCGACGAATAAAGTGAATTTAAGTTATTTTGGATGTATTTGATGAATATAACTTAATTTCGACGAATAAAGTGAATTTAAGTTATTTTCGATGTATTTGATGAATATAACTTAATTTCGACGAATAAAGTGAATTTAAGTTATTTTCGATGTATTTGAAGAATGTAACTTAATTTCGACGAATAAAGTGAATTTAAGTTATTTTGGATGTATTTGAAGAATGTAACTTAATTTCGACGAATAAAGTGAATTTAAGTTATTTTGGATGTATTTGAAGAATGTAACTTAATTTCGACGAATAAAGTGAATTTAAGTTATTTTGGATGAATTTGATGAATATAACTTAATTTCGACGAATAAAGTGAATTTAAGTTATTTTGGATGTATTTGAAGAATGTAACTTAATTTCGACGAATAAAGTGAATTTAAGTTATTTTGGATGTATTTGAAGAATGTAACTTAATTTCGACGAATAAAGTGAATTTAAGTTATTTTGGATGTATTTGATGAATATAACTTAATTTTGACGAATAAAGTGAATTTAAGTTATTTTCGATGTATTTGAAGAATGTAACTTAATTTCGACGAATAAAGTGAATCTAAGTTATTTTAGATGTATTTGAAGAATGTAACTTAATTTCGACGAATAAAGTGAATTTAAGTTATTTTGGATGTATTTGATGAATATAACTTAATTTCGACGAATAAAGTGAATTTAAGTTATTTTCGATGTATTTGAAGAATGTAACTTAATTTCGACGAATAAAGTGAATTTAAGCTATCTTCGATGTATTTGATGAATATAACTTAATTTCGACGAATAAAGTGAATTTAAGTTATTTTCGATGTATTTGAAGAATGTAACTTAATTTCGACGAATAAAGTGAATTTAAGTTATTTTGGATGTATTTGAAGAATGTAACTTAATTTCGACGAATAAAGTGAATTTTAGTTATTTTGGATGTATTTGAAGAATGTAACTTAATTTCGACGAATAAAGTGAATTTAAGTTATTTTGGATGTATTTGATGAATATAACTTAATTTCGACGAATAAAGTGAATTTAAGTTATTTTGGATGTATTTGAAGAATGTAACTTAATTTCGACGAATAAAGTGAATTTAAGTTATTTTGGATGTATTTGAAGAATGTAACTTAATTTCGACGAATAAAGTGAATTTAAGTTATTTTGGATGTATTTGATGAATATAACTTAATTTCGACGAATAAAGTGAATTTAAGTTATTTTCGATGTATTTGAAGAATGTAACTTAATTTCGACGAATAAAGTGAATTTAAGTTATTTTGGATGTATTTGAAGAATGTAACTTAATTTCGACGAATAAAGTGAATTTAAGTTATTTTGGATGTATTTGATGAATATAACTTAATTTCGACAAATAAAGTGAATTTAAGTTATTTTGGATGTATTTGAAGAATATAACTTAATTTCGACGAATAAAGTGAATTTAAGTTATTTGAAGAATGTAACTTAATTTCGACGAATAAAGTGAATTTAAGTTATTTTGGATGTATTTGATGAATATAACTTAATTTCGACAAATAAAGTGAATTTAAGTTATTTTGGATGTATTTGAAGAATATAACTTAATTTCGACGAATAAAGTGAATTTAAGTTATTTTGGATGTATTTGAAGAATGTAACTTAATTTCGACGAATAAAGTGAATTTAAGTTATTTTGGATGTATTTGATGAATATAACTTAATTTCGACGAATAAAGTGAATTTAAGTTATTTTCGATGTATTTGATGAATATAACTTAATTTCGACGAATAAAGTGAATTTAAGTTATTTTCGATGTATTTGAAGAATGTAACTTAATTTCGACGAATAAAGTGAATTTAAGTTATTTTGGATGTATTTGAAGAATGTAACTTAATTTCGACGAATAAAGTGAATTTAAGTTATTTTGGATGTATTTGAAGAATGTAACTTAATTTCGACGAATAAAGTGAATTTAAGTTATTTTGGATGAATTTGATGAATATAACTTAATTTCGACGAATAAAGTGAATTTAAGTTATTTTGGATGTATTTGAAGAATGTAACTTAATTTCGACGAATAAAGTGAATTTAAGTTATTTTGGATGTATTTGAAGAATGTAACTTAAGTTCGACGAATAAAGTGAATTTAAGTTATTTTGGATGTATTTGATGAATATAACTTAATTTTGACGAATAAAGTGAATTTAAGTTATTTTCGATGTATTTGAAGAATGTAACTTAATTTCGACGAATAAAGTGAATCTAAGTTATTTTGGATGTATTTGAAGAATGTAACTTAATTTCGACGAATAAAGTGAATTTAAGTTATTTTGGATGTATTTGATGAATATAACTTAATTTCGACGAATAAAGTGAATTTAAGTTATTTTCGATGTATTTGAAGAATGTAACTTAATTTCGACGAATAAAGTGAATTTAAGTTATTTTGGATGTATTTGAAGAATGTAACTTAATTTCGACGAATAAAGTGAATTTAAGTTATTTTGGATGTATTTGAAGAATGTAACTTAATTTCGACGAATAAAGTGAATTTAAGTTATTTTCGATGTATTTGAAGAATGTAACTTAATTTCGACGAATAAAGTGAATTTAAGTTATTTTCGATGTATTTGAAGAATGTAACTTAATTTCGACGAATAAAGTGAATTTAAGTTATTTTCGATGTATTTGATGAATATAACTTAATTTCGACGAATAAAGTGAATTTAAGTTATTTTGGATGTATTTGAAGAATGTAACTTAATTTCGACGAATAAAGTGAATTTAAGTTATTTTGGATGTACTTGAAGAATGTAACTTAATTTCGACGAATAAAGTGAATTTAAGTTATTTTCGATGTATTTGAAGAATGTAACTTAATTTCGACGAATAAAGTGAATTTAAGTTATTTTCGATGTATTTGAAGAATGTAACTTAATTTCGACGAATAAAGTGAATTTAAGTTATTTTGGATGTATTTGATGAATATAACTTAATTTCGACGAATAAAGTGAATTTAAGTTATTTTGGATGTATTTGATGAATGTAACTTAATTTCGACGAATAAAGTGAATTTAAGTTATTTTGGATGTATTTGAATAATGTAACTTAATTTCGACGAATAAAGTGAATTTAAGTTATTTTGGATGTATTTGATGAATATAACTTAATTTCGACGAATAAAGTGAATTTAAGTTATTTTGGATGTATTTGATGAATATAACTTAATTTCGAGGAATAAAGTGAATTTAAGTTATTTTGGATGTATTTGATGAATGTAACTTAATTTCGACGAATAAAGTGAATTTAAGTTATTTTGGATGTATTTGATGTATATAACTTAATTTCGACGAATAAAGTGAATTTAAGTTATTTTGGATATACATATTTGATGAATATAACTTAATTTCGACGAATAAAGTGAATTTAAGTTATTTTGGATGTATTTGAAGAATGTAACTTAATTTCGACGAATAAAGTGAATTTAAGTTATTTTGGATGTATTTGATGAATATAACTTAATTTCGACGAATAAAGTGAATTTAAGTTATTTTGGATGTATTTGATGAATGTAACTTAATTTCGACGAATAAAGTGAATTTAAGTTATTTTTGATGTATTTGAAGAATGTAACTTAATTTCGACGAATAAAGTGAATTTAAGTTATTTTGGATGTATTTGATGAATATAACTTAATTTCGACGAATAAAGTGAATTTAAGTTATTTTGGATGTATTTGATGAATATAACTTAATTTCGACGAATAAAGTGAATTTAAGTTATTTTGGATGTATTTGATGAATGTAACTTAATTTCGACGAATAAAGTGAATTTAAGTTATTTTGGATGTATTTGATGAATATAACTTAATTTCGACGAATAAAGTGAATTTAAGTTATTTTGGATGTACATATTTGATGAATATAACTTAATTTCGACGAATAAAGTGAATTTAAGTTATTTTGGATGTACATATTTGATGAATATAACTTAATTTCGACGAATAAAGAGAATTTAAGTTATTTTGGATGTATTTGATGAATATAACTTAATTTCGACGAATAAAGTGAATTTAAGTTATTTTGGATGTATTTGATGAATATAACTTAATTTCTACGAATAAAGTGAATTTAAGTTATTTTGGATGTATTTGATGAATATAACTTAATTTCGACGAATAAAGTGAATTTAAGTTATTTTCGATGTATTTGAAGAATGTAACTTAATTTCGACGAATAAAGTGAATTTAAGTTATTTTGGATGTATTTGATGAATATAACTTAATTTCGACGAATAAAGTGAATTTAAGTTATTTTGGTGTATTTGATGAATATAACTTAATTTCGACGAATAAAGTGAATTTAAGTTATTTTGGATGTATTTGAAGAATGTAACTTAATTTCGACGAATAAAGTGAATTTAAGTTATTTTGGATGTATTTGATGAATATAACTTAATTTCGACGAATAAAGTGAATTTAAGTTATTTTCGATGTATTTGAAGAATGTAACTTAATTTCGACGAATAAAGTGAATTTAAGTTATTTTCGATGTATTTGATGAATATAACTTAATTTCGACGAATAAAGTGAATTTAAGTTATTTTGGATGTATTTGAAGAATGTAACTTAATTTCGACGAATAAAGTGAATTTAAGTTATTTTGGATGTATTTGAAGAATGTAACTTAATTTCGACGAATAAAGTGAATTTAAGTTATTTTGGATGTATTTGATGAATATAACTTAATTTCGACGAATAAAGTGAATTTAAGTTATTTTCGATGTATTTGAAGAATGTAACTTAATTTCGACGAATAAAGTGAATTTAAGTTATTTTGGATGTATTTGAAGAATGTAACTTAATTTCGACGAATAAAGTGAATTTAAGTTATTTTGGATGTATTTGA